>CABFWB010008468.1:0-17841 GCA_902151455.1 Timema bartmani
TATATATATATATATAAGTAGAACAAAAGATTTTTCAACCTTATAAATTAATAAACTAAACTTACTATTAAAAGGACTTTAGAACAAATATAAAACCAAATGTTTATAGCAGAAACTTCCTAAAAGATTTAAACACCCAAAAATATATTATATTATATTTAGTCTACATATAGAGATTTGATCCACTTTTACGTTAAGATCATCCACGTTACTTGGTAGAGCAATTATAAAAATCCTTACTAATATCTTCCTGTCTTGCTATGTGCAATTGCTAGTAGTGTTTTGTTTTAATGTGTTCCTTGCTAAGGAGGAAGAGGCAGAGAAATGTGGAAGGGGTTGGATGTGGTTGAAGGGGGGAAGGTAAGGAAGAGTTACAAGAAAGCAAAGGAAACGGGAAAGTGTTGGATGAATGATCAAAATTCTACTGCATTAGATGACTAGAGTCAAATATAGCAAGCATGTTGGGGAGGTTTGTGTTTTACTGAGAATTTCTCTTTACTCAATATAATACTAAATTAAAAGCTGTATACTTATTACTAACCGTATTAGTAAACTATAATTATAGACATACTAGCTGCAAGTGCCAGGAGTCACCCACATGAAGAGAGTGTTCTTTTTTTTATATAAATTATTTTAATTTAAGGTTGACATTTCTATAATCACTACTATATTATACAATAATACCTAAGAATAGTTAACCATATTGTACCTCTTTAAGATCACACACCGCTGATCAAGAGCTTAAAGTGTTCATTCATGTAAAGAAGAAATATTAAAAAANAAAAATTATTTCTGCACCCTCACTTCTCCCTTAGCACTTAATCAAAGTTTCTGTTTTATAAACCCATAGGTTTTTTTAGTCACCCTTACAGGTGGTCACGAAATATTAGTAGTATTACTCGCAATACGAAGCCATTTATGACTTCAAGTTAACGATATGTGTACTAGAAAAAAATTATTATATTCGTGTATTGAAAATTGTCACATGGATACGGGAATCTATACATTGACTTGTTGCGTCAATGTTCTACCACTATACTATCAATGATTCATCGAGTGCTCGTGGTTATTATTCACTCATATTTTAAAAACTAAATTTACCCCGCGAGTGTATGTTCATAAGTCTTCGCTTTTAATGTTTCTCGGAATTTTGATACCTTAATCGGCAGTTATGATGTAAAGTAAAGTTCGTCAAGATATCTATCAACGCAAAAAAATAAATAGAAAAATGCCTACTCTGCACAATCTAGGGATAATCTCAAATACTTAAAAAAAACTTTATCCTAGAAGCACACCGTGGGGTCACCGGTGAACCGGTTCACTATACCTACCAGGTTTGCGCATTTGATAAGCAAGCTAAGGCATTGCTGGCTTGTATACCTCCAGTGCTCTAGTAGATGTCAAAGTATAAGTAGTTTTTTCTGTATTTTTTTAAGCTTATCTAAGCAATGGATCGCATACGACCCCACGGTGTGCTCTGTGCTATGAAAATAGCAATGTTTAACATTATGACATTTTATTTTCTGTGAGGTGTTTAGTTGTGTATAGCTGTTGTTTTAAAATTGTATAAATTCTCTTTAGTTGATTTTTTTAAATTCAAATTTTGTCATGGCGTCAACAAGTTAGTGGCTGAGAGTAGAATAACTATCTTCTACCATCTGTCAATTCCAACACAATATGTTTTAAAGCTGACAGAGAGTATAAAAGGTACAAATATAAATGTGACGGTGGATAACTGGTTCACATCTTGTGAACTAGCTAATGATATTTCTAAAGTTAATTTGACCGTCGTAAGCACTTTAAGAAAAAATAAAGCTGACATTCCACCCAAAAAGTGCCAACCAAAGAGAAGATAGTTAACTCAACGGAATTTGTGTCTGATGAAACATCTACAATAGTGTTATTTGTTCCTAAAATAAATAAAGCCTTGTTCCTACTGTCAGCTATGCATTTCCAGACTGATGTTGACGAAGAAACCAGCAAACTGGAATTTTTTTTTTGTAACAGTAAAAAGGTCGTAGTGGACACATTCGATCAGCTCTGTCCCTCAGAAAGACTAGAAGGGGGTGATTTACAAACTCGTACACATATAGGCCTAAGGGTGACAATTTTCATGTCTAGTTAGTGAATCCCCAGGTTGTGGCCCTCCGGGCTATTTTTAAAATTAAATGGGGTGAGCCTAGTGCCTTAGAGCAAAGGGATTACTTTAAACTCCAGTAATCTTAACCGTAGAATCACACCATATCATTATTGTAGCCTGAAGCACACCGTGTGGTCGTAAGTGACTACAAGTCACCAGAGCTGTGTTATTATCTTACAAACAATAAATTATAAATATACACATATACATTTAAACACTACCTAAAACATCCTTGATAAATTTACATAATTAACATAAACTTAATAATCATATTCCTAGAAAATTATATATATATATATATATATACAACCCCCCCACCCAATTTATCTAAATGAGATTATCTTTTATGTCGATTTTAGAGCTAAGATGGGGAGCATAGTGATCACCTCATATAGGGAACTTGATATCTTATCCTTTTAATTTGGACATTGTATATACACCCTTGCTACTCCCGGATTAACCAGTAGTCAAGTATACAACACCATTTACAGATGCACCTGCCATTCACTTGACTCTTCCCCCTTAACACGCAGTTGGCAGGTCATTAGCAATAAGCTTACTATTTGCCACGCCACTCTTCATCCTTATTAAATATTCATTTCACTTGTAGAAAATGTCCTTTCACCCAATATCAAACAGAAAATGTACTATACAATAATTTTCCTGCATACTTTATGCTAGTAGATTTACAAAATGAATATTTGTATAACTGTCCAAAAATCAAATTTTAGATAATTCTATATAACATTATCAGAAGTGAACAAATAAAATATAAGACTTAATTAGCTGAAAGCAATTATTTATGCTTTTTCTTTTAGTGAGGAATTCTCCATCTAAATATCATGTTCTGAAAATTGAAAAATGACACCTGGACACGGGAATCTAACCCGGGACATTTATCTTAGTACGCCAATATTCTAACTACTGAGCTATCCAGGAATCATCTCTTGCCTAGGGTCAGTCTTCACTCATAATTTAAGGCAGAGTCTATGATGGACGTATGGAAATCGTCAGCTACAAATGTGTGATTTAAAAAAAATTAGGATCACGAGCTATCAGATAATGCAGCCACCTTCAACTTGGTAGTTGGCTTGATGCAGCCACTTGTACAATTATAATTGTAAGGGATTGCATATTTAAGAATCAAATAGCCAAAGCTAGTATTTATGCTTTTTTTTAGTGAAGAATTCTCCATCTAGACATCATATTCTAAAAATTGAAAAATGACACCTGGACATGGGAAGCGAACTGGGGACCTTTGGCTTAGTACTCCAATGTCTTAACCACTGAGCTATCCAGGAATCGTCTCGTAATTCTAAAAGTGGTAGTATTAAGCCAACTACCGAGTCGAAGGTGGCTGCGTTATCTGATAGCTCGTGATCTTAATAAAATATCACATATTTGTAGCCAACGATTTCCGCCCGTCCTTCATAGACTCTGCCTTAAAATATGAGTGAAGAATGACCCTGGGCATGGAACGATTCCTGAATAGGTCACTGGTTAGAGCATTGACATATTAAGCCAATGATCCCTGGTTCGATTTCCGTGTCCAGGTATTATTTTTCAATTTTATAAAATAAAATACTGTTTAATTTTTGTAATTGAACCGTTCCTATACTTGGGATAGTCCTCCTAGTGTCAAAGTTTTCCCTTGGTGTTGTTTGAGGTGGCATTTATTATTTTATTTGATTACAGTCGTGGCTGGATCTCGTTCCTTCTACTCAAACATAATTTGGGTTTGTTCTGTATTGTTTCAGGAATTTAGCTTTAATATTACTAATAAGTCTGTCCGTCGCTTGGCAGTGTATGCCACAAGAATTTTAATTGTTTATACTTAAATCTTCGCCAGAGTCGTAATACTTGTACAGTAGCTAAAAACTAGATCTGTCTTTGAAATGAATCCATCACTGACCCTCATCATGAAACAATTTGAGGAAGGTTTCTTCCCACTTGCCCCTAACTTTTAATATCACTAATACCTTCCTTGGAACTCTCCGTGCCTAACTTCAATTTCGCTGTCCTATTGAGAATGGAGGCTGACCTCACAAATTAATTACTGAATCCTCTATTTTTTTTTGTCTCCCATCCTATATTTATTGCTGGTTCCTGTTCTTAAATACTCAACTAATTTTATTTCTATATTTTACTTTTAATTTCCGTTTTTGTTTCAAAGTAAATTTGCAGAAAAACTCGTAAACTATGTATAGCTTGTTCCCGTAGAGATGGTATATTAGCAGGTCGCAAAACTTTCTGAATCTCGACCAATTTGTTCTCCCATTCTATAATCATACTCCTGGTTTCCATACATTACATTCCGATGATAGCTGGACAAGATAAAATATTACATTATTAAAATTCTAATTTCTTCCTATATTTATTTAAATTTCTTTTCGGTTTCATCTCTAATCCTTAGACAACATTATAAGATTACTAAATATTAAACAAAATTTATAACACAATAAATGGTGCCGCATATAAGATATAGAGTGGACTCTTATCCGGAAGGCTGAACTTAAGTTTACACCGGGTTCTCTAAGGAATAATTAATACTACAAAAGACTTATTACAATAATTTCGTGTGAAATCTTGTCTAATGACTAACATTGTCTCAAAGCTAGAAAAATGATTATAATAATGATTGAATAGGTTTAAAGTGTCTATGAAGTATATCTTTACAAAGAACTTCACTTTAACACTTTAACAGCAAAAAAACATGTTTTGAGCTCCTCTGATTATATTTTATAAGGTATAATTGTTTTGTTACAATTTCATATTTAGCAATGTTTTAGTTTTAGTATATTAAATACATTTATAAAATATATTTTGAAGAATTCTCTAAGATTACTAGAAATTCTGTTTATGAATCTAGAAATAAATAATAATTATTTATGAGTTGATGTTTTCGAAAAATAATAATAAATTTTTTAACAACTTAGCATGTTAGAAGCGGACCTAATGTAGGACCATGACAACTCCAGTCATGGGTGTCCGGACTAACAGGCAATGGGGGCACTCCACCCCCTAAAAATTCCAATCTAATTTAATACAAGAATTTTTTTCTCTTACAAGAAATTATTCTTAGCATTTTTTAAGCTTTTAGTTTGATTTAAAAAAAAATTCTTTAAACAAAGGTGCTGTTGTATAAACAGTTATTATCAAAGTTGGTAATAACCGTAGACGATTTCAGTTTCAATCCAGTAGCTAGTGTTTTTATGTAATGCTGTGATATGAGTTCAAATAATGATATTGTAATAGATTAAACCATACAAAAATGTTTATTTTACTTCACTTAAATAATAATTTCTCCAAATATTAATTTATATTTTAAGGGCTTCCTTCATAAAAAAAATAGTAGCTAAGCTTATTGAATAACTGTATAATTATAATAATTAATAAAGAATGTGATTTTTAAATGATTTCACCAAATTTCCAAATTTAAGTTCATATTTAATTCACCAAATTATTGATATAGTTATGAATAGAATGAAATTTTGGTTTTTTTATTTTAAATGAATGATATTTTATTTTTATATCTTTACTATTTACGTTCAAGCTAAAGCAAAACTCTGCTCTTAAAAATGTCTATATTCTTAGTATCTTCACAGTGCTAGTAAAATGCCAGTGCCCAAAAAATATTTTTCAAGCGCGTTCATGTGGTTTGGTAGGAAAATATATTCTTCCTCTGGAAAAATTTCTGCAGTTGCCATTTACTCCAATAAATTAGTTTAAATAAAGTTTACTATTAAATATGGTTAAATATAAGCAGCTACGTATATTACATATGAAGCTTATGTCTTACTTTACACACTAAGCCATTAAAGTAGTAATTTATTCTACATATGGATAACAAGTATTTCCTTTTTTTTTTAAATAGTTAGCGTTATAATGAGTAAGGCCTCGTTTAATTACTAAATTAATTACTTTATGTAAATTATATACAGTTAAATTATTAAATTATATAAGCCATGGCTTTATTTTATACTTATAAACTACTAATAATTAATATTAAAAATTTAAAATCTTCATTATTACGTAAGGGTATTTTATGAAAAGGAGTAATTCTAAGCTAATACATATTCATTATAATATTTTCCACAAAGTTTGAAGTTCACTACAATATCCTTACAACTAATACTTTCTCATTTAGCTGAGTTAGTATACCTGATTGTTCACACCAAATTGTAACAATAAGGTTGTCGCCCTAGTTCAAAATATTAAATACATGTATATACATACTATATGTGTTGATTTTATAAATCTATAATGGTTTATTAAAATAACCAAATAGCTTAGTTTTACTTATATGGTTTTTTTAATTGTTGTTTTATTAAAATGAGATTCAGGCTTATTTCAAAGAAATGTGTTTTTATAATTTAATTTAATTATCATAATAACGATAAACTACTCACAAAAAAAAATATCAACAGAGATAGTTTTACTTTGGGAGACAATAATTTTACACACTTTAGTAGACTATAAAATGTCTATACTTACAGGTGTAATTTTTTGTGCAATTAGGTATTTTGAAAAGATTTGCAATAGGAACCATTGTCGTACCTCATTACTACTCCAAAGCTGAAACCTACAAAAAAATGAAACCTTTTGATAAAGTACCGTAATCTCATCGACAAACTCTTAACATGATATTCTTTCCAAAAGGGTAGAAAAATACAGTATCTGAAGGGTAATTTTCTTGGTTGTAGCCTCCTTTATTCAAGTTGTAATAAACTCCATCATTTATGGCAGCGCTGCTCACTGAAAAGAGTTTCAGGCGTGCTCTTCAATCCCTTGCAAACAACGACCACCAAGGGGTTGAATGGGTCTAGGGGACATGGCACAATAGGTAATGAATGATACTTGTCACCTTGTTCACAAGATCACGCGAGATTCTGCGTGAAAACGGAAGAGAAATATCTTTAAATGCTAGACTTTGGCCGGTAGGAGCTATTCTGTATATTCATACAAATACAAGAATAAGAATATCTTATATATATTAAAAGTATGTTGATCCTTACGTGCTTAGAATGTGTCATTCTTTAACCTACTCATATAACATGTTTCTATCGTAATATGAAAAGTGAATCCAACCCCTTTTGGCTTATGTTCCTTGCTGGTATGTTAAACAGCTATTGAATTAGAAAGTTTAGTTAAATAAGTCTAGTTTTATCTAGAAGAACTATAACCATATTGTGTAATTAGTATCTAAGAAATACTACAGCGCTTACCTAATTTACTCACTGATATCTACGCCTATCTGGTTAAAATATGTTGAGTAACAAACTATTACCCACTTCGGTAGCCGCATGGTCTAAGGCGTTACTCTTGCAGTAGACTAGACTGCCAATGACAGGGAGATAGAGGTTCGGATACCAGTTGTGTGTATTGGGGTGGTTTTTTCCAAAAGTGTTTCCTACGCTCCCTCCACGCAAATGTTAATACGTTTCCTCCAAATTTATGTCTAGACCTCATCGTTCTTAAAATAACATAGCGTAATTAGTACTTAAGCAAATAACCCTAACGGATAGTATGACTCAGTGCTAAGAAAACTACTAAATAATTTTAGTGAATATTTTCTAAATTTACAAGAATTTAAGCAGTATTTTTGAAGTTTTTACCTATTAGGTAAATATATATTCCAAATAGGCACGGCCGTCGTTAGTAATCGGCCGGAATACTGAAGTTTTTCAACACCATGACACGGTTTGATCAAGTACACAACCACGTTCTAAGCAGCTTATTGGTTTATTTTTCTGTTCAAAACTTTTATTTCTCTAATGATATATTTGTTTAATTTGATAGGTTTGGGTGTATTATTCGTGTATCATATAAATTAAATAATATTTAGGTTATGAGCCACTTCGGTGGCCTCGTGTTCTAACGCGCCACTCTCGTCTTGGACTAGACTCCCGAAGACCGGGAGATCAGGGCTTGATCTCAGTCGGGTGCAGCTTCCCTAAATGGATTTACACTCTCCTTCCCCGCAAATTTGGGTACACCTCCTCTAAATTAAACCTTCCTAATTCCTAATATATTATCGTGATTATTAAATATTTGAGTAACCCGAACAGATGGTGCTGAATAAAAATGTTTAGGCTATGTACACATTAATTATTATGGGAAACAATAAAACTATGACAGCAAGTAAAATGCAAAGAAAATGTTGTGTTCCAAGCTCTAATATCAATTATAGTTCAAATAAGTCTTCATGGTATATACAGTACATATTTCTAAGGTGGGCATGCGGGAAACGTGAGAAAATAACAGTGTTCTTACAGTTATTATAGCAAAACATTTTGTTCAAAATAAATTAAATAATGCTTCTATGCAAACATAGAGTTTAATTTTATTCACATGGTTATTTCAACCGTTGTTGAATATTTGTCAAGGTTGTCCTGGAATTTCATGAAAACTTTTCCTCTTAATTTAAAATGTTGGTTAAATAATGCCATTATACTCATGAAAAATATTTAACAACGGTTGATATCCCAATATGAAGAAAATTAAACTCTCTATTTCTACTGGAGCATTATTTAATATATTTTGGTCAAAAAAGTGTTTTTTTTAAATTAACTGCAAAAACGTAGATCTTTTTTCATGTTCCCTGCATCTCAACCTTAATTTTACCCTCTGTGCGAATTTAAACAAAAAATGATTAAAATATTCCTACATACAATACTAATGGTCAACGTTATCGGAATCTGTTGTGTGCTAAAAAATTGAGAAAAATTTGATGTATCTAAGACAGATTATTATAAAAAGGAAAACAGTTGTTAGAGATAATACTTTAAGTTAGAGACTGTCTAATTTTAAATTATCCCTTAAAACCCTTAAATATTTCCTTCTTTAGCTCTTTAATTGATTTGATTCTAAAGATAGAATTTGCCAAATTACTTCTGACACACTCAATGCCATGAATCACTGTTGTGTAGTTTTAATAAAATATATTAAATATCCACTCAATGATTATGTAGAGTTTTTAATAATAAACAACAAAATGATAACTGAGAACCATGGCTTCCATTTTCAATAGCACATTTATGCAACAGATTTAGCAGAGGACTTTAAAATACATATTTATTTTGATTGAAAAATTGATTTAACTTGGATTTTAAAATAAATTATGCACTCTTACAGTATTATAATTTACTATTTACTAAAGATGATGTTGAAATATTTAATTCCAGTCTATAATGTAAGAGGATATTACTGAGAAAAAAAAAATTGAAACTAGATATTTTCTTTACGTCTGTCAACGCTTGAAAATATACATATACATAGTTACAAGTAAACGAATGATAAACGTTATAGTGACATTTTTTCCCCCAAAAAGAAGATTAAATTACCTTTTTACGAAATCAGTTTCCAAAAATGATCTTTTTTGCTAATGATAATAAAATCATGTAGGCCTTGATAGTTTTTTATTTATACTTATTCACTGAACTACATCAACGACTTCCTCAACAATATCATCTTTTAAAAACGAGTTGGGCTTGTAATGCACGTTTGTGTTCATTGTTGTGAAAAAATTTGAAGAATGCAATTTAAAACAAATGGTGAGCACAAATTTATACTATATTCAAATAAATAAAACATTGTATTCAATTATATACTATAGACACGTAAATTGAATACAGGGCACTTTTATTGGATTTAAAAAAATGCTTCCAGGCCTCGAAACAATGTCCTCTTTACCATTGTTAACATATACTCGTCTAGGATGATAATATTTATTAATGGAACAGCAAACGTAATTACCAAATATTAATTTTTATTTCAATAACTATTTTTGGGGTTATTTTTAACTTTTAACACTTTTATTTAATTTATAACTGTAAAACCCACTTTGATCAACAATCATTAAAAATAAATGCCGCCAAAAATGCGAAATAAAGTTTGAAATGAGAGAAAACGTGAATAATTCACATATTATTCAATTGGAACCAGCATATTGCTAGTACCCTTGACGTCACTCCAATCGGAGCTGCCACAGTTAACACTCTGGCCTTGTTGCTAAAGACGGCCGTGAAATAGGTGATATTAGCTGTGAATATGATGCAGATAAATGACACTTGTCATAAGAGGATCGTACAGCATTCACCTTCTCTCTACTATATTTCCTCAACTGCTCCACCACTTACCCAAGTCACGCGAACTTCAGCATACGAAGAATTCAACGAGCTCTTGCGGCTCTTTGTCCGAGTGGATAATAACAGCCAACGGCCGGGCCACACGCTCATTATGTATAGGGTGCTTGGATCTTTTTTTTTATATTACGTTAAAGGATGCCACTTGATTCAAACCCTTTTTCTACTTTCTTAGTCACTATTAATGTCCTCCAATACTTTCCTGTAACAACCATACTGACAATAAAACACACTGCAGAGTCCTAATATAGCCGTTCTAAAAAATAAATTCTCAATAACAGGATATGTAGGTGTCCAAGGATAGTTTGTTATCCGAAAGTTTCCAGTTAACAATTTCTTTGAACCGCAAACCAAATAAAATTACTTCCTTATACCTTATATTAAGAAATAATTAAATTAATTAATTCGAAGTGGAATAGGGAACAGACTTTATTTAAGGCCAATAATTTGTTTTCAAATTCATGATATAAATTTATGTTATTTTATAAATCTTTTATAATACGTCATATTAAATTAACTCAAAAATTAACCCGCCTCCTATATGAGCAAGTAGTAAATTATTTTCACTAGTAATAACAATCAATTCTTTAAAAATACGATTCTATATAGTGTTAAAAAACCAAACTCCTGCTAGAATAGAGTTTTAATTTAATTAAAAAATGTACAAGTAGCGTATCATAATGTTGGGAATAAAACTATAGTCTCTATCAAAACACTGAACTGGGCAAGAAATATTTTTGATTAAATCTCAAAATTCACGATTAATAAGAACTATATAGTATTGCCTAGTAGTTATAATTTAATTCTAAGAATGTACACTGTTTTAGATAATCCCTATCACATACAAAATATATTTTTATTACTACGTTATAACATTAGTTGTGTATTATTGACATGGGGTTAACTCGCTTTGGTATTTGTCTATAATATAATGTATCCATAGTAATGTTATTTTTTCGGCAAACTTAAAAATCATAGCAGATACACCATTATGTGGAAGGATGCATATCAGTGCACCTATAAAACTTAAGAATATAAAATATAGGTTTTTCTCTTTTAGTTTTATGGTAATGGGGGAGTTGGGATTTGACTTCTGGGTCGGTGCAATAAGAATGTGTTATAATAAAAACTTACAGACCTCCCTCCACGGAAGTGTGGGTAAATTTTCATTGAATTTTACCTTTTTATATCAATATTTTATTTTTGTATTAGAATTTGGATATCCCGGAAATGTAGTAAGAGCATTGAAAAAGAATCTATTTGAATGTTCTATAAGTTTCTTACACTGTATCATAATCGCGATAACAATGTGCAGCCGAGATACTATTTCCCCTCATTCCATTTATCCTCTTCCGAAATATATTTAACCTTCTTAGACATCATTATTGAGTATTTATATATATATATATATATTTTTTTTTTAATTTCATATGTCAAATATGACAATGATTCAGCAATATAACCAAGATATCAAATTTTTAAATCATTGCGTTAAAACGATCATTTCACTATTACAATTTTATTTTCTTCAAAACCACTTGCGTCATACTACATGAGGTCCTATTTGTCTACTTTGACATTTTCATGAGCTAATACCAGCAGATAATGTGTGATATTCTCCTGTAATATTGTTGCAGTTAAAGTTGAAACTTCTCTTGGGATTTTAAATTGATATTTTTCCTTGGTGATCACTGAATACCATCGCTGAGGTAACTGAATGGGTACTATTACGAAACAGCTTTGCCATTTTTTATTTTTTGTGTGGTCAAACTTTCCTCAAGTATAAGACAAGTTGCAACGCTTGTCATACTAGGCTGCCAGTAGCTCCTTCTTGCCAGAGCACACCACATCACGACCTAAATCTAGAGCGAGAAGATTTTGCAACAGCTAACTGAGATAGAGAGCAGAGAAAAAGCTTTTCTCCATAAGACCTGCAGTTCCCTCAGCAATGATATTGGGTGTATTATACAAAAGTATACTATAATTAGCAATACATATTGATTGAGAAAATATACGTAAGGACATTTTAGCTTTTGGATATATTTAAATTAAATTTTAACTCAATTACGCTAAGCTCATTGGGAAGTAAGAAACATCTTATGGAAAGATAAATAAATGAATACATGGCAATTGGAAATTTTTTATATGGATTCTACCACGTGAATCTTGAGGTAAGCTCTAAATCTTAATATTTTGACATATAGCTAGGGTGACCTTTTTTTTCAGTAATTTTTATGGGGGGTGGTCTTGTTTCCCTACTGGACAAGAGGTAGTATACCCACATGCACTGTTTTCTAATCAATTACTTCCAAAAGTACTTCTTTTTGAAGTTATATAAATAATATTTCTAATTTAATTCTACTAGAGAAGTTGTATCTACCATTTCTATTTGCCAAAATTTATGTACACGTGAAACTACAATTAAGTCCCCATTTAATTTGGAATGCATATAAATACTCATGAGAAAGGAAGAAAGTATAAAATATTTTTTGCAAGAATTCATTTCTTAAAGATCTTTTTCTCTAATAGAATTCTACTATTTAGTGGAATATTGATAAGGAAAAGGAACTTTGAAAGCAGACTTCTCACAAATATTGGTGAATACCTGCGGTTTACCTTTTTGTTATAAGCGTTTCTCAAATAATTTTCTTGACATTACCTACTATTTGTTCTTGAAATATTTTTATTTTGTTGCTACTTATTATCATAACTTTTGTACAGAAATATTATTTTGAAGTGATTACCAACCAGCATACTTTTAAATTTGTTTGTAACAAATATTAAAAAAACACTTTGAATTTACATTTACTTATGTGTCTCTAAGAATAAAGTTTTATATATTAATATGTGTTTCTTGAAATGGACGTTTAAAATTATGTTTTAAGATATTATTTGACTTGATGTATATCTGTGTTACCTTGAATTATCGATAAAAGGGAGTTTTATTAAATTAGGCCTGTATTTAAATTATGTTTATGTTTCTTCCTTTATTATTTCTCCTCTATATACGGTATATTACCTTTTTCTGAAAACATAAATATACATGATAAATATCTTTGTTGTTATAATTTTTATTAGCTTCTCCTTATTATGTTTTGGTGATCTTATAGATGTTACACTATCTTCAGGTCTTATTTATTTTAAAGATGTTTTATTTTAGATACAAATTATCAGAAAGTTTGTGAAATTTTGAGGTATTATATGAAAGAAACATTTTGAGGGAAAAATTTTCAATTTTATCATTTATTACTCCTTACCAAATAAATATACATGCTTAATATCGTTTTGGTATTATTTTTCTTATAAAAAAATGTCAACATACATATTATAACCTAAGACTTTGTTAACTTTGATACAGATTCAAAAACAATATTTATAATTTTTCTTTATTAATCACAAAACACAATCTCATAGGAAGGAAGGAATCTATTTAATTTAATTTGTTTATTTAACAAACTCCCATTTCAAAACTCAAGAAAATTAATAAAATTAGTAACAATATTAATAATAATAATAATGTAATAATAATATGGGGAGACCCTTGTTCAATATGAACTGTTGAAAGGTTTGTTCAGAAAATCATAGAAATATTGAGAGAAATTATATATATATATGATGGTGGTGTTTTTTAGCACCACCACTCGTTCGTGTTATACATATATGCACTAATTACGCTAGGATGAGTAAGGTTGAATTTGGAGGAACTGTATTCGTATTGTCGGGGAGGAAGAAAGAAAAGCCATTTAGGAAAATCCACCCTCAATACATCAGACCGGAGCTCAAACTATAATCTCACCGTCATCGGCAGTTAACTGTATTTCGAAAGTAAATATATTACACATAATGTAAGTGTGTGTCCAGGAAAGGATAAGTCAAATCAATTATGAGCTTAAAATATAAATTGGTCAGGAAGGTAGAGAGATTACCACATTTAACTTAAAATAAGAAAAAATAAATTTAAAAAAGGATTTTCGGAAAAAATAACAACACTGGATCAGTTAATACCACTACAGATAATTAAATAGATATTTAAATGTGAAATTTGTAAGAGTGAGCTGGATAAAATGGTTTTCTGAGGAAGGGAGGTAATTATAACACTTTCAAAAACTAATAGAAACAACTATTTTTCACTGGATAATAGAGCTGAAACTTGACAAAGAGATTAAGGGAACACTCCAAATACCTATAAAAGTCTGATAATCTTAAGTTTAAAAATATAAATCAGAGCTAATGGGGAAGTGGATGTGTAAATATTTTTTTCACTTCTAGACATGTTAGAAAATTTAATTTTAACAGGAAGATAGGACAATTCCAGAAAAATAAACTAATTAAGTTCGAAATTTCCAAGTTGTAATTGTAGATATAAGAGGAAAGTCAACTGGGGGGATTTAACATTTCTAGAATTAATATAAACCACTAATTGCCTGTGTAGGACAAACCAAAAGCACTATACATTTCTCAAACATATATATAAAATGGGGTTGTAGAAAATTTAAATCTGTCATTTAGGTAAATGGCTATTCTTGGAGAACCTAATGAGATATTGAAGGGGTTAAAACAGATAAAGAACACTACTTCTCTGTGTGGCTGAAAATTAAAATTTGGCAGTCACGTAATAGAGATCCCATCAGATAACCAAATAAGACTTAATATTTAAAAATGGGGCTGTGTTAACCAAAAAGTGTGAGATCCACTTTAAATATTTATAATATATTAATATACTTTACGGCTTGGAAGAAAATTTAAATTTTTTCTATTTGGTAGAACGACTTTAGCCGTTGATAATTAATTGAACTGATCACGCTACAAGAAGATGAAATATCCCTTACTACCCCAATAAACCACAGAATTATTTACATTTATTATCCTCAGCAAATAAGAAATTTTCTTCTACTTACTATATTCTCCTATTAATTTTCATTCTTCAATTAAGATCAGAGTGGGCACGAGAAATTATTCGACATGAGAAGACCACACCTTTCCTAAAAAAAATCACTTTTAAACGTCTTAGAGCGATCATGGCTCCAGTCAGCACTTCTTCCTAGCTCTTACAAAAGACGCGTTGGCCCCTTTGGTCTATAACTATGTGAAACATTCGATTTTCATCAAAGTTCTTCCAGTCATTGCTTCCCATTTACACCCGTTGGTTCATAACTGAAGAGGAGCCAGTGGTCCTGAGCTACATTTGGTGACGTTAAGGATAATGTGCGTTAGGCAACCCCGCCCAATGAACAACGTAGAACTTTTGAGTCTTTTCTCGGAGCCTCTATTCAAATTATCAAACATCCCTCCCCTATTCTTCCTGGATATACATGATTCCGGTCTATTTCTGTGTATTAGGGAGGCCCAACATGAGAATAGTAGAATTTATGCGTACACTGCAACTAGTATAGAACTCTCTTGGAGAAGCGGTATTGACGGAGTCACTATAGCGAATATTCTAAATTAAATTTTTTGGCATGAATTTACATTTTCATATTAAAATTAATCTTTCGAGCTATTTTGATATTTTTGGTAAGGTGACTTTTTTTTACTCATGAAATCTATTATTGAATTTATTTTGCTTCAAATTATTTTTAGTCACTTTAGAAAAATTACTATTTTGATAACATCTTGTTTATACTACTAAAGTCTAACGTTGAATTTATCATGTTTATAAATATTTCTAGTCACTTTGAAAAGGTAATAATTTTGATAAAGATTTGTCTTGACTCATAGAGTCTTCCATTCTTCATTTTTCTTATTATTTTTAATCAATTTGTAAAGGTGAAATTTTGATAGTAGGTTTTTAGGATCGTATGGTTTTTAATACTAAATTTATATTTTTATGTAACTTTTATAGTCGCTTTATGGGTGACCTTGCGGTCTAGGGGTAAGTTGTTAGACTTTTGTGCTGGGGGTTCGGGGTCCAATCCTCGGTTGTGGCACAGATTTATCTGATTGCCAAACCCTTCCTTCACCTCTGACAAGACGTGTTTTAATCACAACTTGTGAATGTGTGTAATGCAAGGCGTGGTTTGGATCCCACGTTAAACTGGAGGTCATCCATTTCATCTCACAATCAGCCTACTATTACACATTATCGTAAGTGCTTTAAAAACCGAACGGGTAGTAAGACGTGGTGCTAATAATAGTAATAATAATAATAATAATAATAATAATAATAATAATAATAATAATACTAATAATAATAATAAAAATAATAATAATAATCTACTCGCTTTGAAAAAGTGGCATGTTGTTAGCAATTCCATTGGACTCTTTAAGTGAAATTTTATCAGTCATTAATAATTTGTTGTTTAGGTTATTTAAAGTGAATTTTGCTTTCGAACTTTTAAGAAAAAAGCAATTTTATTCTCAACATAAATGTTTAGGCTATATCTAATTGCGTGATAAAAAATTTTTTATTTCATTTTATTATTTTCTTTAAATCTGTATTTAAGTGATGTCTATAAAAATTTTCAAACCTATTAACTCTAAGTGTTTGATGTTTTAAATTATTTAATAATTTTGTGTTTTTATCTGGTAGCATTTTCCTAATCATTTAGTATATTATCTAATAACCTTATTTAAATTAGAAAATTTCAGTGAACTCTATTATTTTAATTTATTTTGTTTATGTTTGGTTCCATAATCTTTTGATGAAGTACCACAGTCGAATATTTAGGTGAAAATAGATATAATAAATATCGATTATTTTTAAGGAAGTGATACTGGCGTGATCTAGACATGAAGTTAGTTGGGTAGATTAAGTTTTTTTTTATACTAAGAACACCTGATTTATTCGTAGTAATTTCAAATTATATATTAAATTTATAATATTTTGATGTTTATAAGTTATATTATGTTATGACTTAAGCTTATGTTTTGTTTCTTGTTAATATTTCTGTTCCTCTGTATTTATCTGGTGTACTTTGTACATTGTTTTAAATTTGATTAATTTTTAATATTAATTGTTATGAGTTTTCCAAAGACATTTTTTTATAGTTTAGTTCCTAAATGGAAAATATTTTATCTATTACAGATTATATTTTTGCTCTAAAAATTGTTAGGAAAAGATACAACAACTGATCCTATAGCATGTCAATCAGAGAGATTGACACGGCAACAATCGAAGGTTAATATTCCAATAATTTAGACAAAAAAATAAAAATAAGGACTTTTGATAAATACTGTGGCGGATGTCTTAGAAGAGGATTAATGGTGTCATAATTTTGAATAGATGCTCAAACACATACCGTGTACCAGTGGATGGTTCCTGATAATATTCACATGGAATGGCCAAGTGGCCTGCAAGAAATAGTTTAAAGGACGTCTATATTATAATCTCTCATAAAACTAATAACTCAGTCTAAACAACATAATTAAAACATTTAAATTTGGAGAGAAGATGCGTGTATATCGACTCACCCTATCAAGATGTTGTTGGATTTTGTGGCCTCGTGGTTGAATAAAAATCTACCAAACATGGTGGTCAGATCTCCGACACGCATACTTACTATCTGTTAACAGAGGGAGACACGTGAGTTCGAGCCAAGAGCCCTCTGCGTTCGAAGC
>CABFWB010008469.1:0-17836 GCA_902151455.1 Timema bartmani
TAACTAAACACTACACACCTCGCCATCTATTAGCATCACTACAAATCATAACGAATGTTTCCGGAGACAGCAAAACACATCTTAATAAATGGTCTAAAAATTAACTTTACAAAAAGTCATTTGGCCTAAAGTCGTTTGGCCTAAAAGCGTTTGGCCTAAAGGCATTTGGCCTAAAAGGCATTTGGCCTAAAGGCATTTGGCCTAAATAACATTTGGCCTAAAGGCATTTGGAATAAAGGCATTTGGCCTAAAGGCATTTGGCCTAAAGACATTTGGCCTAAAGGCATTTAGCCTACTCTTTAGGCCAAATGCCTTTAGGCCAAATGACGGGTACCCAATAAAAGCTCACTCTCACAACAATTTGACAGGGTGGAGTTCATTAATGGCTTGACTTAAACGGCAAATATTTTTGGAAACATTAATGAAGTAAATCTTTCTATACAGGGCCCTGATGTCACTATTATGGTTGCTACTGAAAAAGTAGGCGCTGTTTTGCCTGGCAAAGCGAGCTAAGAGAGCTCTGAATCCATTTGCTACTACACATCTTTGTTGGGCAGGGTTTTCTGTACTTGTTTCCATATAATCAAAAATTGAATCAAATTGGATGTAAAACATGACATGCACGTTACACTACTCCAAAATTTCAAATTATTAAAGCTAGACAACAGCATCCTTCTCAGTGACTTTTAATTTTGAAAAGAACTAAACTTCACTTTTTAGTTGGACGTTTTGGATTTAATTCACTTTTTTAAGTAAGTGGCCATTAATTTTAGGATGAAAAAAAGAGAGACAAAATTATTAATTGTAGAAACTGTTTTTATATAATGTCCATGTTAGCTTGATACATTTCCACTACAATAAAGTAGATTGTATGCAAATTTGTATATGTGCATTTATGGGTAGGGTCCATGGCCTTTGTCAGATTCTCAAAGGGGTCCGTGTTCTAAAAACGATAAACAATCATTGCCTTAGACAATGCAGCCATCGAAGCGGGTAGTAAATATATTAATCTCTTTCATATAGAAAGCAAAGGTGATAAATATCAATAAACTTTGTTGTTAAATTCTGAAAATTGAAAAATGATACCTGGACACGGGCATCTAACCCGGGACCCAGGTCCAGTGTCCAGGTGTCATTTTTCAATTTTCAGAATATGATATCTAGATAGAGTAATCCTCATTAAAAGCATAAATAATATCTTTGGATATTTGATTCAATTATTCCTATAGCAAAAAAGCGTTCCAATAAATAGCTTTGTAACTAAGTTGTAACATATATTACATAAGAGGCCTATTACTTTCCCACGTTTCACTAGTTTAAGACTTGATTATATGTAAAAATTATATAAAGTTTAACCAAGCCTATTAATAATGGCTTAAACTTATCATTTGCTTCATAAACTCTCCAAACTACACATTTTTAGAATGTTTTCTAAAATGTTGATATTCTTGTATAAACTACAATAGGCCCAACACTGAATGTTAAACACAATTTATTTGTCCATAATTTTAAAACGATATATTTAATACTAAACAAAATTCATTTTTCTGTAGGCCCAATTAAAACAATATTAATCACCTGCTTCAGTGGCCGAATGGTCTAGGGCATCACTATCGTGTTAGATTGTCCTGCTGAAGCCGGGGAGCTCTAGTTCGAATCCTGGTCAGATCTACTGAGGGTGATTCTTCTTAAATGGTTTCCCACACTCCTTTACGCAAATTAAGTTAGATTACGTCTAAAATGCTTCCTTCCTCATCTATAACCCAATAGATTAGTTATAATATCTTCATAGAACCTGAACATGTAGTAAGATGAGGCGATAAAAAAAAAATTATTAGTATTTTTATCAATGAATTTTAAAATTTAATTTTCAAGGATTTATCTTTAATGTTTATAAGATGCCTCATGCTTCCAACGGAAGGGCTAGTTTCTAGATTATTTTACGGTTGTGATGGTGTTAGTATTAAGTGGAGGTGGAAAGATATAATTTGAAGAGGTGGTTGAGGAATTCTTGGAATAGGCAAAAATGAAATAATGATTTAGTTTCTATGACAAACTGCAACTGACTACAGGCAGGTCATAAACTTGCCCGTAACCCGATGAAAGTGTTTATAAAAAAGCTAAGCTACCTCTTTTAATCTTGTATATTCCAAGAATTGGGTATTTATAACTTCCAAAATATAATAATAATACTAATAAAATTGTTGAAGGAGGGGGAAGGGGGAGGCGTCCGGGGAACTGGTTAAGGCTCAGGGGCAGAGATGCAACCCACCACACATCACACCTGTCCTCCAGACCTCTATCTCTGGCTGACGTCACGGCAGCCATTTTGTATATTAGTATTAGCATATTCTAAATCCTCCTAAGCCATGATAATGTTGATTTTATTTACAAATGTTCGTTACCATACCTCCTATCCGCTCCACAAAGAAATAAGATGAAAATAATTCAACACTATATTAATACCCTTAAATTTGTCTAAGGTTATGTTGCTAGTCTTTTCGATAATTTAGTATATTCAACACCGGCTACTATCAAAGAGGGACAATTATTGGTATTTCACTCTCATTCGCTTGGATAGAGGAAATAATACATCCTGCCGGGACTCAAACCACAAACTCTTTGTCAATTAGGACTAAGCATGATGTGAGATATACGTTCTAGAATGCATGGTCATCGTTGTGGGATAGGTTAAGTAAATTAAAAAAAACTGTTAACGCCTAAAGATACCATAAATACAGCCAGCTCTCCCCTTTCATTAAAATCAATAGCATCCCCCCACTCCCCCATCTGACAAAGCCACGAGCCACCACTACTATTATGGAGTTCATGAATATATTATATTAGAATTTCTAACACTACAGTTGCGTGCTTAGTGCGGTTGTCTAAGGGTTGTATTATAATCTCATAATTATTTTATAAAATACATAATATTAAAAAAATTGTAAACTATATGTAATTAACAAATCGGACTAAAATCGTGTCAAAATATGTATACATGTATCATGATACATTTAAAAGTTTGGTCATCACAGCTTTTCTAATAAATAAAAGGATAAACACACTTATGCTTTAGTCTAAGTCTAGAGCCTGTCTCATAAAAAAAATATTTTTATATTCTACAGTTAAATTTTTATTTTCTTTGAATGTCAAGGTCAAACTTTACAATTTGGCATTTTTATCCTATAAACACTTGTGCATAATCTCAAGGCCGTAGCCAGCCAATAATTTCAGGGGTGGTGAGCCCATCCCCCAATTGACGGAGGCTAAAAACAATTCGAAATAAAAAACAGTTCTAGAAGCTATCTGAAGTGTCTTTTATGGCAACACAACCCCCTAAATGCCGGAGACTAGGACAAATTCTAATTATTAAACAGCTCTAGAAACTCTCTAAAGTGCTTTGTATGGTAGCATAAGCCCCTAACTGCCGGAGACTAGGAAAAATCTATATATTTAAACAACTCTAGAAGCTCTTTGAAGTGTTTTTATGGTAACATGACCCCCTAACTGCCAGAGGCTGGAAAAATTATATATATTTAAACAACTCTAGAAGATCTTTAAAGGGTTTTTATCGTAACATAACGCCTCCGGCAAATTCTATATATTAAACACCTCTATAGACGCTATCTGAAGTGTTTTTATGGCAACATAATCCCCCTAACTGCTCGAGGCTAGGACAAATTCTAAATATTAAATGGCTCTAGAAGCTCTCTAAATTGTTTTTTTATGGTATCATAACCCCCTAACTACCGAAGGCTATGACATATTCCAGATCTTAAACAGCTCTAGAATTTCTCTAAAGTGTTTTTATGGCAACATAACCCCCTAAACACCGAATACTAGGAATAATTCTAAATATTAAACACCTCTAAAAGATATCTGAATTTTTTTTATGACAACATAATACCATAACTGCCGAAGGCTAAAAAAAATTATAAATAATTAACACCTCTAGAAGCTCTCTGAAGTGCTTTTAATGGTAACACAGCACCCTAATTTGTACTTGTACATTAATTTTGATATTGTTTGAACCATAAGTAAAGCCATATATATTTTGTTCATAAAATTTCGGGGGGAGGGGTTGAACCCCAAACCCCCCTGACTACGGCCTTGCATGATCTATACTGTAAAATCTTTTATATTGATTTGTATAATTTAAGTTTATTGAATATATTTGATGAATCGTAGAAGTTACATCATATTTATTTGATTAAATAATTAAAAAAGAAATATGACCTTTGTGGTAATTCTATAATAAACAGTTCAGCTCTAGCTAATCTCACATTTAGAAATCGCACAGTTAGCATTCCTACAAATTTTATATGGTTTGTGCAAGGCCGTAGCTGAGGAATGGGGGGGCGTTCAACTCCCCCTTCCTCCGAAAGTAGACATTTTTGTTTATCATGTATGGTTCAAACAATATCAAAATACAGGAATAAGAAAAGATGTAGAACTAGTCTCTGCCACCATTCTTGTGTTAACATACATTTTTACAAATATGTCGTTATTATTTACATTGACCAGACAACAAAGCTAGGTAAAATAAGCCAAAATATTGACAAAATTTTATATTTCTATCAATTGAAACTATTTGAATCGAGTTTCCGAATACGCATGGCAAATGAGTCTGCAAAGAAATATAAATTAAAGGGTGGATCCAACTAAGAATGGGGAGGGGAAGGTTTCTAGCTACCAACCCCCAACTTGCAGTTTGATAAAGTGTAAACAGCGACAGTTAGAGATGTGTGTTATAAATAATGTGAAAGGTAAATTTAAAGTTTGGTTAGTTTAATGTGTAGTGTAGACTAGTGATGGTTAGTTAAAATTTGTATACTCATCCCAAATGCTAAACTTTGATTGCCAAGCTATTAATATGAATTCCAGTAGCTGAACAAAACCATCTAGTCTACATTCATTTTTGGAAGAAAAGGCCTTTTTAGCAAACACACACATATTTTATTATGGCCACATTGGATCATTATTACTCTATTATTATTTTATTGATATTGATAGTATATCTATCAAAAGTGACACCCACAGATAATATGACTTTACGTATAGATATTTGAAAATAGTTCTATTAGCTTTTGTATCTGTAAAAGGAGATTCTTCCTATCTGAATCTGAAAATCTACATAGTCTTCAGAAGAGCTGGCTAACTACTGTGGGTACAGACAATCCCTGCTCACCCCCTAAAGGCCATTGACCTCCCTTTCCAATATACAATCTCTGTATATTAATTTTTGGCTATGTAGGCTGGGGTAGCCATACCTTTTCTCCGAGTACAAAATTTTAAGCCTCCGGTTATACAGTGAAAATACTAAATCAACTCTAAATCACAAAAACTAGATATATCCTAACCTAAGAAGTGCTTAATCCCAATTACCGTACTTTAAGGGAGATAGTACTATTTAACTTTCTAAATAATAAAAAAACATGTATAGCATTTACAGTGTTTAAGCACTCCGAACAGTTTATATAAGTGTTTGTTGATTTTTTCTATATTCCAGAAGTAGGGGGGCTGTGCCCCTAAAAGCCCCCCTGAGAAGTTCAGCTGGCTACGGCCTTAGTTCTGGGAAGTTTAATCTAATCAATTTATCAATCAGGTCAATCACTAATCCACTTCCCACCAATCTAGATTTAGTCGGGTGTTTTTAGCGTCCTACATTTCCAATAATCCAGTCTACTTTTATGTTCGCCACGAAACAATCTCAAGTTGGCCGGCTAAATGAAAGAACCAAGTGCTAGCTAGCACAGTTTATGATCGTGTGGTGTATTGACGTTGACCCGAGGGTTGACGAGCGTACCCGAAATCCAGTCGGAACGTTTTTGCTGTTGTCCAGTTTCGTGCTGTTCGGTTTTAAGTGTCTAAAGTCAGTCGAGTACGGGTCGAAGCACGATATGTACATACTTTTTAAAACGGCACGAAGGTTTAACTTTTAAAAAGTCAAATTGTTTAATTTAATTTATAATAGCGGGTATAATGGCATTTTTCATTTTGAGATCGTCTTGTAACAAATCCCATTTTATAAAAATAAAATATATTTTGTGCTTCGTTCAACATCTATTTTTTTTTAATACTTTTCAAGGAACTAGTTTTTAGTTCCTTCAACAGACAGACTAGTCTCACACCTACGCCTCCTTTGTTCTCCTTTGTCCTATTTTGTTTTTTGCTTGTTGAGACGTAAAGAAGTCGTTCAACTTTAGAACCTGTTTCCATGGAAGAAGATAATTCCTTCTCACCCCATCTTTATTGTCTTGGTGAAAAAAACCAATGGAAGCCTAAAATTATTTGTTAACTCGTTTGTCTAACTGTGACAGTGAAGAGAAGAAAAAAAAGCTGGAAGCAGGAAGAGAACTTATCTGTTTAGAAACAATTGAGATGATCAACATTGGTCCTCAAACAGGTATGTAACATAGTATAATGTATTAAATAAGGCTTATAATATATTGATGACGAAATAAACTTTTTCAAAATGTTTACAGTATGTTTGAAACTAATTGTACTACCATTGTTAAAGTTGTGTTATAGAATCTCAGTCCTTTCCTCGGTCAGTTTATTTGTAAATAGGTGATATGGTGCACCACACAGATTTTCTTTTTATCTTAAAATAAATACATTTACTAAAAACGAGTAAGATTTGTGAAAGGAAATAATAACCATTGTTGCAGCAACTTACTATCAAAGAGCAGAAACCAAATCATATACAATGTTACAGAAATATTAATATGAATTATGAATATTTCTGTCTATCAAAGAGCATAAAACTCAACTTGATTTTCAAAGAGTTCCGTAAAAAATATATAATTATGTTTGCTTAAAGCTCAGATACTATTGGTTTTATAAAAATATATTTCTAATAAAATTATTTCACTATTAATTGTACTACATCTTTATAATTATAAGTTATTTCGTATCTGTAATAGTTGTGGAGTAATGATTAAATTGGATTTTCGTGAATTCAAAGTTTGCTTAAAATCATTTCTATGGGCAAACAGAATAGGCATTTTGGTTTGTAATGTTAAACAAAGTCTACATACAAAATGTAGTTAAAATCGTTATAGAGTATTTCTAATTCCTAAAAACCTTCGGGGGGACCTTATGGAAACCTTAGATACTAAGTTTTAGCCTGATTGGTAAAATGATTTCATCTCTTAGACCAAGATACAGAATCAGAGATAGTAAAATGACCATCACAAAAACAACTTTTTAAAGTTTTATTGGGTCATGAAACTTCAACATTTATCAAAATCTTTAGTTCGAGTTCTTTTAAAATCACAATACTTCTCACTCTGAGTGGTCGAGAGAAATTAAGAAGTACTAATGTGTTCTAGGTATTAGTGTTATTTTGATTGTTTTACAAGCTCAGACGTCTCTCGCCAGTTTAAAAAAAAATCACACGATGTTTGTTTGTCTAAAACTTACATCGTCGTGAGCGCGGACTAAATGTCAGGCGCATCTAGTCTGGTTTGTCAGTAAATGAAAGGTTGGGGTTTGAATTTCCGTTGAATGTGCTGAGATTAGTTTTCCCTAAATTGGCCTAGTTTCCCACTCCATGAAAATGTTGGTAAATTTTTATCTTTATTCACCCTTCTTCTGTCCTCTTTTCTACAGTATTAACGTAGGTAAAATTGGGTAGTAAAGTGCAGTGAAAAAAAATTGGTTACAACTCAACACATTTTTGATCCAAACAAATTTTTGTCCGAAACGTACTCCACGTGAATCACTCTTATTCAATATGGCATCTATGTAAAGTATCTAAAAATGTATATATATTAGCAACCCGTCTTACTTATTGTTCAGGCTATACGCATATGCACTAATTACGCTGGGGAGTTAAGGATGAGGAGGGTTGAATTTAGAGGAATTGTACCCGGGTTTACGTGGAGAGAAGGTGGAAAAACCACACTCAGTACACCCGATCGGGATTTGAACCCCGAACCCCCTTTTAATCTGCAGTTTAGTTTAGCATGAGTGACGCCTTAGACCATACGACCACTGAAGCAGGTGAATATTTTTTATAAAAGAAAGAGATTGTAACTGATTCTTGGCATTATTGTACTGTTTTGTTATTAGATGTTTTTTGTTTCATTGTTATTTTTTCATTAAATATATATATTTTTTTAGAAGGTTTTAAATGTTTCTCATTAAAGTTTGTAGTCAAAGGTTGGTCTTTTTAAAATGTTCATGGTTCACTTAATCTCTTGTAAATAATCAATAATCTAAAGTTGATTATTTCACTTTCAACCAACTGTTTGTTCTGTTTTGGCCCGCTCCATGCTAACTATGTAAACAATGAGAATGAAGCAATCACTTAGTACTACCATGTATTGTAAGTTGTTGGTAGAATCTACTTGATTTAACTTTTTTTAGCACCTTGTCTTACAACCCTTTCTGGTTATACGCCTATTTACTTATTACGCTAATGTGTTAGGGATCTGTAAGGTTGAATTTAGAGGAAATGTACCCAAATTTCCTTGGATGGAGAGTGGAAACTATTTGGGAAAACCCAACCGAGATTAGAACCCCAATCTCCCTGTAATCCGATACGTCCATTTTATAGTGTGAGAGTGATTCCTTAGAATATGCAGTCATCAAAGCGGGTCATTTGAATAACTGTTGATTACATTGCTGTTTATATTATATAGAAAATATACTATTTTATTACGTCGTGACTTAATATTCCATACAGCCTGCAATTATGAAAAAAAATGAATAATTGGATAAGGATGAGGAAGGTAGAATTTTGTGGGAATGTACTTGCATTTGCATAAGATATAATGGAAAACCATTTATAAAATTCCACCCTCAGTAAATTCTGTCAGGATTTGAAACCTGATCTCCCCTTTAACGGCAAACCAAACTTCCCTGAAGTGTGCCCAAAGATACATGTGTGTAAATGTAAATTAACTTACAGGTAACACATACTAGTGAGCCAATTATACAAAGGTATCAGCCTCGTTTAGTTTGGTTTTCCATCAATAGAAAGGTCAGGGTTATAATCTCGAAAGTAGGTAATGAGGTGCTTTTTAGTAACTTGTTTCCCCGCTCTCCCAACACACAAATGCCGGTACATAAACTCTACATTTTACCTCTCTCGTATTTGTTTCCTTAGTATAAGTAAACTGATGGTCTGGACAGCTAGTAAAACATTATGAACATAAAAACAAATAAAAATGCCAGGTTTCCATTCGGGACAGTGTTGGCATTACGGAACTGTTAGTTTGGCCTGTGAAAGCCAGCATGGACTGTCCCATTTGATTCTGGCTGCATTACATACACTTGGTTGTAGTTAACGAATACTTTCCTAACACCAGATTAGATCAACAAATAAAACGCACAACCTGGGGGCAGACTACCCACCATTTATTGACGCTTATTTGACATAAATAACAAATATTAGATCTATTGTCATGTAGGCAAACTCCACATTTTATATTTTTTAGATGTAAAATTTAACATATGTAGGATAAGTTTTATCCGCCTCGGTGGTCGAATGGTCTAAGGCGTTACGCTCATAATAGATTGGGGGGTGGGGGGGATCGGGATTGGAATCTCGGTTGGATGTAGGCTAATTGGGGTGTTTTTTCCTTAATAGTTATCAAGTCTCCCTCCATGCTAATGCAGTTATATTTCCTCCAAATGCTACCTTTCTCATCCCTAACACAGCGTAATTAGCACATATGTCTACAAACTTAAAGGTTATTAAAAAAAACTAGTGATATGAAATGTTGTCAACTTGGGTTCCGATACGTCCATTTTACTAATTTAAAACCATTTTAAACAGCAATTTCAAGTCCTATAGCTATCGTCAACATGGATTTTTATAACAAAACAAACGATCCAAAAATTAGTCAACGAGCCTTATACAGTGTGTCCGAAAAGTATATGTATACTGAATGTACTAATTGTAGTAATGTAATAATACAATTACACTATAGTGCTTTCAGCTTGGGGAGAGGGAAACATGATGTATAGTACATACAGAGACTTCCACGTTGCACATCTATTCAATTTCATTAAAATTTAATTTTTTTATTATCACATCAATACAATTAGTATATTCAGTGCATGGTGAATTTTTGGACACATTATATTAATATTTACACGTAGCTGATAGAAATTCTTGAAATAAGATGCCTATGTTATTTTAATATACTTAGATTTTTTCATATATACTTCCTACATTTTTAACAATAATCTTACTGTAATATACTATGATGTTTCTTCTAGTTCTTTTTTCAATAGATGGTGAAAAATGAAAAATATTACAAATCATATTTACCGGTATCCTATTAATATTAATTACTCAATGTAGTGCTCTTTTACGATATATATTAATACCAAACCCTAGTATGGTTCATTTTAAATTATTAAAAAATATAGTATGTATTGTAACAAGACCTTCGGAATGAATCATGAACAGATTCAGGATTATTTTGACTGGTTATCCCCAATTAACTTCACTTTTAAGGCCTTTTAAGGCCTTTTAAGGCCTTTTAAGACCTTTTAATACAAATTAAGACCAATTGAAAGGCTTAATAATACGCTGATTAATGTAGGGGCTTAATTAAAATTCCCTAAAAATTCGCCGCAAGAAGGGTGGAATTAAACCAGACTCTGCAGTCTGCTATAAATGTAATTATACATTATAATCATAATTATATCTACAAGGACGGGAAAGGCTTGGACTTGGTCTCTTAGATGTGAGGTCTACTTCCCGCACCACTCAGCTATGATTAAGAGCTGGATTGATCTGTAATCACTAATAGAACTTCCTATAGGCCGTTAAAATCTTATATTGCATTACAGGTCTCATTGAGCGTGCAGTTGCCAGATTTTGTCCGCTTGAGATAGATTTACAATTCTAATATTCGAAACTTATCAAGTTACACAATGTTTACTCACTTTTTGGTCATACACTTGAAGTTTGGCTTATAATGGTGTGTTAATATGTTAAATATTAATAAATCAAACCCGCTCTAAATAGTCACTTGACCTGAGATGAAAATGTTGGCGTTTGAATTATGGCACGTCGACATGAAATTGGTTTTCCCAAATTAGTTTACAAATTGATTTCTCCTACACTATCCATTTGAATATGTGTGCACTTTCTTAAACTATTACCTTACTTATCCATGTCTATTAAATTGAATATAGTTTAAGAAGTCGTTTATACCATTAGTTTTATGTTCAGTAACAATTACGATTAAATCACAAAATACCATGTATGTCTGCACTTAAATAATGACAGAGCCACAACACAACTGGGGGAGAGAAGTCTTAGGTAAGTTTCAGGCAGTTTTGCTTTGCCTTTCCACAAGGACATTCGTTCACATTTCATACCACGATCAATAATCAATAAGGTATTCATTGATGATAAGCTCACTAGGTCTATACATACGTGTAGTGAGTGCTACTATCCGTCATTTTAGCTCAGTCGGTAGCTTGTATTTCTACAGAGCTAAGGGTCCCGGGTTTGATATCTGGCATGGCCGAAGATTTATCATTTGTGAAATGTGGGTTTACCCTCTCACATTGATAAATTAATGGCCAGGGACTGGTTGTTGTGCCTGTCATAGTCTTAAGCTAGGTTATAAGTCATATGAAGCTAGTGGAAAATATATGGATTGAATAAAAAACTGACCCAGGCCACAGGCTGGAAACGTTAATGGATTTAAAGTAAAAGTGAGCGCTTTTCATAGCAACTGTGTTTTGGCTATCAGTAGCTTGGACTAATTTAGATGAATAATATAATGGCGTTAGAATTAAGAAAGTTGCTAAGAGTAGGTAAATCCTTATTTTCCTGGAGATGTAGAAACATCACTTGACGAAACAAATTCCAGAGATAATTTTACTGGGTGTATTTTACGTGCACATTTCTAATATACTTATTATATAAACACGACTTACAAACTACACTTATAAGAAGAAAAACTGAATGTCGTGTCCCCCACCCGACGATTTAACAATGGCAAACCTTTGATAGTGTCGAAAATGTGACCCGGGAATCCTAGCTCATTTGGCACAAGCGCTAAAAATTACTGTGCTAAGGTGTTGGACTCATTTCATTGAATACAACCAGGATTTGAACCCTAACTTGATTTAAACGGGGACAAAGTTTAACACGAGTATAAAGTCTTAGACCGCTAGACTCCACAGCGGATAGATGGTCTCTTCATCCGTAAGTATATTGTTGTTTAATAAATGGTTACCTCCTTGTTACCGCATTATCTGAGGCGTCACTCTCGCAATAGACTAGACTGCCGATGATGATGTTTGAATCTTGGTCGGGTGTATTGAGGTTGGTTTATTCCAAATGATTTTGCAAGCTTCCTTCATGCAAACGTGGGTACACTTCCTCTAAAATATAACCTTACCTATATCAAAAACTACTAGCGTAACTAGTACATTGGTGTACGTTTAGTAAGACACGGTGCTAAAAAAAATATTGCACATAATAAATATATATATAAAACAAACGGAATGTACAGAAAAATCTATTATATTTAACTACACAAACGAAGTAATATTCTTTTTCTATTTGAATGTAAAATTGACTAAAGGATGTGCGTTTAACAAATATTATCAATTTTTATATGGATGGGATGAGCTGATATAGCTCTTCAGTTTTCATTGTCACAACTGTCTAACATTGCTGTGATCTTCAACCCGGGCAGACTATAGATCGAGCTTTTGCATCCATTACTGTTTCCAGCCTGTGGCCTGGGTCAATTTTTATTCAAGTCATATTTTCCACTACCGGCTTGCCAGGCCTGTCGCAGCTTAATACTGTGAAAGGGTAAACTCACATTTCACCAATGATACATTTTTTCGGCCATGCTGTTAATCGAATATGGGATCCTTAGCTCAGTAGACAGACATGCTACCGACTGATCTAAGATCTTGGATTGTAAAGCGAAACTCTTTGAATTAAAATATTTATCAAACACAAATGAGATGTGAATAAATATGAAATAAAATGAAATATATAATATATAAATAAAAATAACAATATTTAAATATGAAATAAATATGAACTTATATTTTAAGAGGTTTTACGTAATATACCCATGTAAAATAAAAATAAAAAAAAATGTTTCTTGCAAGACAATATTTTTCATGTTTTACTTTAAATATTTCATGCGGTATAATTTTTCACAATTTTTATTTTCTCGTGATACTTCGGGTGTAGAATGTATTGTGATCGTCGAAATTATCTCGCTCGATATTTGGGTGGATGTCGACGTTTCATAACTCCCTGAACCCAAAAGAGATTTTTTTTACAGTGGCGTCTGTTTATCTTTTACTGGGCTGGAAATAGAGTAGCAACATGGCTAAAGCCATTAGCAATAGTCGAAATCAGAACTTCAACTCGAATAGAGAAAGTAGCAGATGGTGCACCCAGGAAACTTCGTGGGCCTCGACGCCGACACGACAGGCTTGCCGGTGCAGCAGGACTTGAGACAAAAATGTCAAAGTCCCACACTTTTAGTCGTTGCACACAATACGCCCACTCGGTAATCTTTTCCGATGTGGTAGGACTTGAAATAATGATATTTCAAAGTCCTTTACTTTTGGTCTGTGTTTATTATTTTATATAAAATGATATACTCCACTCCTCTGTAACTCTACACTTGGCTTTTAGTTGGCTATTACCTCATTACAAGTGTTTCATGTGCAAATTTTAACCGAAAGATTTATCAACTCACAAATCATTTTGAAAAATAAACCTAAGTTATCATGAAACCAATATACGGCACTGTAAATGAAAGAAACAAAGTGAAATATAAAATGAGTTGAATCCTTAACAGAAAAGGAATTTAGAAAAAGCTCAAAGAACCTCTGGACGGACCACGTTTAGGGTAAATATCTTCCCCGCGTGGGCTCTGACGTACTTAACATCTGGATCTGGATTGGTCTGTATCCTGACGTACTCCAGTCTTCTCGCACGTGACAAAGATACATACAACTATCTATCCATGGCTAATCACAGGTTTTGGAAGTTGATTCGAAAGTTTGTCCTAGACTTTTATTTTTAGTCATCACAAAAGCAAAAATAACAGAAAATTGTTTCCTTGAAAAGGAAAAAGGAAAATGTAAATCAGAAGGCGAAAGCTTAGTTCGGGGTAAAAGAATCCATTGACCGGAATGTGATCTCATCAACACTTTACAGTTCAATAAGTGGGTAGGGGTAGAAAAGAATAAAAATCTGGCCAAATACACGCCTACTCTGATCGTCAATCTGTACGACACAGGATGTGCGTCTTTGAGTACCCTTAAATTGGGTCGCACCACATGCATGGAACATGGTTCTGTATGCAATTTCTATTTGGACGACATCGTTTGGGGACTTTATGCTGGTTTATTTAAAATTGATACCCATGCCATAAGACAAGTTCTGAAAACCAGCTCGTTCTTCTGTTCTCTTTTCCCTGCTGATCAACTGCCGCCAATAATATGGTGCCCTAGAGCCTTTTTCATCAACACTGATCCACACACCAAGCCTGTGGCACATTGGGTCGCCATATTTTTCGACAGGAACGGCTTAAAATATTGTTTTGATAGCTATGGTGTGTTGTTATTTTTGCTAAAAGAATTAATTATAAAATAAATCTAATAATCGGTTGACTAAGTTTTTCAAATATGTAATTACGTTGACAACTTTACGTTTTTTTTATTTCAATCACAACTCCTAAAGTTTCGAATATTAATAATTTATTTACAATTAAAATTTATATTATATATATTATAATCTACTTACCTTTATTTTACTATATTACATTATCTTTCTTTATTTTGATTCATAAACTGCCAACTCACGATATTTATTTCTTTGTTAGGTGATTTTAACGCTATCTGCTTCAGAGAGTGGTTTATTTCGGAACTGTTATGATCTTAATTTATTTTATGTTCTTGAATACTATTAACATCTAGCAGTCATTTGAAGAACTAATTTCCCCTAGCGGAAGAGATTATTATTCTAGTTTGGATTTTGGTGCGTAATTTAAATTAATTTTAAAGAAGATTTATTTTTATTTGTCAAATTATAATATTAAGCTATTTGTATATGAATACTTTCACTGTCTAAAGAGTTTATATTTTTATTGTTATAAATCTCGGCAACTAGTGTTCTCCTAGGCCAAAAATTATTTAAAAAAAAGAAAGAACATATTTGTGGATTGTTAATGTTTTTGTTTTGTTGACTGGAAAAAAATAGTAAAAAAATATAAGGAAGGACCCAATTTGGGCCGTCCTTTAATATTAAATTTTTTATAGTGAATTATCATTTTCGGCAGTAAAAACTGTGTCAAAAGTAAGGGCTGACCTTCAAGGAAGGATAAACGTGAGTTTTCATGAATATATTATAAAATATAAGCCACTAACATGAAAAGAATAATAGAATTGCTACCAGAGATCATAAATCTAAACTATTGGGTGAGACTAAATTCATCATATATCATCATACTGTTCCTAGTAGTTTAAATTACATTTTTGAAGAACTCATTATTTTAACATGCTATACAAATATTCCAAAACTGGTGTTATTTCATTCAAAAGACTATGGGCCAGTTTCATAGTCAGATTTAGTACGCCTAAAGTGCGAGTCGATACTAAATACAGGACGACACCTACCTAGACCAAAATGGAATGTGCCAGTTTCGCATATGAAACTGGCCCATTCCATTCAATTTCAGGTAGGTGACGTCNGCCAGTTTCGCATATGAAACTGGCCCATTCCATTCAATTTCAGGTAGGTGACGTCTTATATTTAGTATAGCGCCGCACTTTAGGCGTACTAAATCTGTCTATGAAAATGACCCAAAGTATCATAATTAGTAACAATTATTTTCTCATCACAAATCCAGTGAGAATCTTACATTTTTTAATTACTGCCCCAACAATACTTTTATCAATTCTGTAACATGGGAGACATACCTTATTAGGTAGGGTTAATTTAAAGTTGTTAATTTTTTTTCTCTTTAACAATAATTAAAAACACTATAAATTTCATTGTGTAATTTATTTATTTATAATATTAATGTACATTATATTTCAAAAATTACATTCCATTTATAGAGAGTTTCAGTAGGTTGGATGTCTATGTCAAGAATAATATTCTAATAATAATTTATTTAATAAAAAAATCTACCTACCTCAGAAAATAAAAGGGGCTGGTAGTTGGCGCCCAATATATATATATATATATATATATATATAAAAATAAAATTCATTTATTCATACCTAATAAATTAAAATATAATTATATATATATTTTTACCACAATGGGTTTTTTCCCACGTGTAATATTACATTTGATATTTATACACAAATTGTTTCCCGCTGGTCTCATAAGATGGTACAACCTCAAGGAATGGTATCAGATGCTTGCGGCTATTATTGTCTCATGTACCTTTTCTACCGAACACATAACATTCCGATGAAGGTTTTCTTGGCCCTACTCTCACCCACCAATCCTATAGACAACGGTGCCCACGTGTTGAGATATTATAACACATGTTTAGATACGTCTGCATACTGCCACCCATCAAGAGTCATCGTCCAATCAGCATGGCCTCGTCCATGCCCCGGCGGCCATAAAAGGGTGTCCCAACGCCATGCCACCCATAATCTTGACAGTCATCAAAGCGATCACACGCCATGGAAAGGCAACAATAATTCAAAGATGATTGCGCCCGCAAAGCAAAGCTGGTTAAACACTCGCCACATCCAGTACTTTCAACATGCTGTTTCTGTTGGACGACGTTGACATCAAACGAGTCATCGTCAGCATGAGTGCCAAAAACAACTTTAATCCCTTTTCTAACTATAAAAATGTGGAGGAAGTTCTGCGGTGTTTAATCTACACAGTGCCCAGAACTGGGCAACTACAAGTATGTCATATCAACGTTTTTCAACAACATATTGCCTCCGAAGAAGATAAGCCTGATCAACCAAGAAATCTCTTTGAGATTAATGTGCGGTGACCGTCATCAGCGAGAACCATGACACCAGACTCAATCGGGTCACCTATTTTGCACCAAGTTAGGCGCATCTCTGGCAGGTGTGGAACCTTGTCAACCTCGATGTCAACCGAAGGGATATGTAGTCGACACCCATCGTCAGATATAGCAACGATTTGATCAACACACTCTTCATGGATTTATTTGGCACAGCAAAAAAGACCACGGTTATCATTGATCTCGAGCAGCCGATGGTGGGAACACACATCAGAAACCTGTATCGAATAGGTGCTACCTACTACAAACGTCAAGTCATCGGTTTGGACTGCTACATGTTGGATTGTGAGCCATAAATGATTTTACTAACACATCTAAAAAATATGGTAGAAAAACGTATTAACGAATTTATGGGCCATTCTTGTAATCATATTATATACATATAGATCATAACGTGTTTTATTCTCTCAAAACACACTTCTTGTCTCATCATCCCCCATGGTCTATTTCTATCTCAACACATCGGTCCAACAATCTAACGCCAGGTATGAGTCATTAACCTTGGTCTATACCTGTCTCGACTTGTCGTGCCACAAATCTGGCATCACTTACGAGTCCCTAAATATATTTTGACCTCATTAGGGTTGTGACACAACCCATGCTCTATTCTGGTCTCGACGTGTCAAGCCGTCAAACTGGCACAAACTATGAGTCATCACCCTTGACTTATTTCTGTATTTACATTTTAAGCAGTCAATCTGGCTCCACGTGTGAGTTCAGAAATTGATTCTTACGTCAGTAGTACGGTTGACCAGATAAAACAGCGCTCTGATTGGTCGGTTTTGGTCACGTGACCACGCCCCCTCGCTCTGATT
>CABFWB010008470.1:0-17814 GCA_902151455.1 Timema bartmani
TACATACGTACACACATACATGGCCAACATGCTATGACTTGCTTCAGTGGCTGCATGGTCTAATACGTCACTCTCGCAATAGAATAGACTGCTGATGACGTGGATATCGTGGTTCAATCCCAGTCGTTGGTTTTCCTAAATGGTTTTCCACTCAACCTCCATGCAAATGCGTGTAAAATAACTCTAAATTCAACCTTTTCCATCCCCAACACATTAGAGTAATCAGTACATATGCGTATAACCTGAACGGGTGCTAAATAAAAACATTTTCTGCAATCCACAACACTTTGTTTCTTTAGTGATGTAACCATTTGTACATCATTGACGGGACCTACGGGACGTCATTTAAAATTGAAAGCCCTTCCAGAGAGAGGATTGCCCTGTCTTGTTGCAGAGGCAATGGTGAGAAATGCGCAGTCTTTACAGGGAATAAATGAATGTGTTCTATCAACTTGTCCGACACCATAGCCTTGTCGGTAGCGTGTATGTCTACTCAGCTAAGGGTCTCGTGTTCGAACACTGTTATAGCTGAAAAATGAGTCATTGGTTAAATGAGGGTTCCTCCTTCCACAGTGATGAACTAACGGCCAGGGGACAGATGTTGTGTCTGTTTTAGATTTAAGCTATTTCATAAGTCGTTTGCTGATATAATCAATCGGTTCAGAAAGTGTACAGAAAACACCTAATATAAATTAAAAATGAAAGTTTTATAAACTTAAAAGTATTGTAGACGATATTAAAATGTACACATATTCATGAACGTCATTTTCCGAACCAAACGTTCCTTACTAAGCTATCCTGGTAGTGCCATAGATGGAGTGGTCACTACTGTGTCAAAACACTCTGCGTCACTGTCATGCTTGCAATTACGTCTTTGTTCATCACTTCCAACCGCTTGATACATGAAGAGAAGGCTGGAATGTAAAAATGTTAATGGAGAATCGAGAATGTTGGATAATGATGAGTTGCATACCCTGTACTTATCACCAGACATTGTTAGGGAAATCAAATGACGCAGGCTACGCTGGATAGGACATACAGCGCGAACGGTAGATTATAGAACTATGTTCAGGGTACTGATTGGCAAACCCAATGGGAAGAGACCATTGGAAAGACCTAGACGCAGATGGGAGGATAAAATTAGAATGGACCTGAAAGAGATTGGGTGTAGTGAGGTGGACTGGAGCAACATAGGATTAAGTGGAGTAATTTTGTAATTGTGGCAATGAACTTAATGCCAAAGAATCATTAAGAATTATATATGATACTGTACATGCATGAAGGGAACTGGTCTACGCACAATTGGAGCCAAAAATTAATAAACAAGTCATGACGATTGACAAATGCTCACATGATGATGTAACTTCTTGTCAGATTTTACATTTGCAATCTTTAAAAACTGAGTTGATTGTAATCTTTTTATTGAATCTAAATTAACTAACTTTTTCAACAAATTTAGGGACAAAATTAGTCTTGGACATAAGCCTAATTTTGAGGACGGTTCCCTTATGATAGAGGCTTATCATCAATGACGATTATTCTTCCAAAGGCCACCAAAATCTTGTTCACTACTAGAACCAGTTCCTCATGGTAGTCACTTCAAGTCCAATCATGTGTGACGTGTTGTGTTTGTGATGTGGGCAGGTTCGTACGATCGTCTGGACTCTCCGGGGTACAACCTCCCCCCTTACCTGAACGCGCAGTCTGGACTGGGCGCGGGGGGTCCTCTCATGTTCAACGACCAGGTGCTGGCGGAGAAAAGTAAGTGCATATGACAGACAGGACGAGGTGAGTTTCTGCGATCAATCCCTCACCAAACAAGATGAACTTGATTCTACTGTCCGATTTTCATAAGAAAAACTTTATATGGCAGATATAAAAGCTACTAGCTCTAATTCCACGTATTCACACGTCTCCCTCCACGTAAATACGAACACCTTTACTATAAATTTAAATTTTCTTATCCTAAACATATTATAGTAATTAGTAGGCCTACAATATATGCCTATAACCTAAAAAATTAGTAAAACGCGGCGCTTAAAAATCTCTATAATTTATAAAGCTGAAAGTAGGTCTGTCCATAAATTAAAACTCACTTCCAGAAGAGCTGGAAAACTGAAATTTGGCATCGTGATCGCCTCATATAACTAGAAAAATCTAAAAACAGTAAATTTCAGAATAGGGTAGGGAGAGGCTACACTTAGAAAAAAAAAAAACACTTTTTGGACGAGGTAGAAAATTAAAATTAGCAGGAAGCTAAATGGACCACCCCAAATAATCATAAAAGTCTGAAAACCTTAAATCTTTATAGAGCCCCTGTAAGTAGGAAAAAAGGGGGGCGGAGTGTAATAAGAAAAAAATATATTAATTGTGTTAAAAATCTAAATTTGGCAGGCAGCTGGAAGGACACCTTCAGATAACCAAATAAAATTTGAGATTTGAATTTTTCAAGGGTATCTGGACATTATGGGGTGAGAAGATGGGGGTTAAGGGGCATAAAATTTACAAAATTAACAAAAACAACCGCTTATCAATGTGGTATAAAACTTAAATTTGTAAGGAATATAAAAAAAAACCCTTACAATAATCAGAAGATTCTCTAAATTTTAAATGGGACCCTGGGAAATAAGGTAAAATGGGGGGAGGGGATATAAGAAAATAAATCACTTTTAGGAGCGCTAGAAAATTTAAATTTGCCAATCAGGTAGAAAGATTCCTCCAGATAACTAAACAATTGTGTACATTTTTAAGAGAGAATTAGAGAAATGCTTAGGAAAAGGGGGAGGGGCAAATTTCCAAAACTATTATAATCAATCACTTCTCTGTGTGGGATAAAACAGAATATGGAAAATGGGCTCAGGGACTATTAAGATCTACAAATAAACATTACAGTATGAAAATTTAAAATTTTAAAAGGGAAATGGAGGGGGTGGTATATAAGTGGAAAAAATATTTTAGGGTAGGTAGAAAATTAAATTTATTAGGAATGTAGAGAGATTACTCCAAATAGCAAAATTAGCGTTATTTATTTTCTTTTTTTAAGTGGAAGATAAGCTTTGCACAGCATATTGTATGCAATATCTTGTACCTTTTATAAAATAGAACACGCTATACATGAACATTTTTTACAAAGAAACTTTTGGGTTACCTGCTTCGGTGGCCGCATGGTCTAAGGTGTCACAATAGTGTTGAACTATACTGCAAATGACAGGATGATTGGGGTTCGAATCCCGATCAGGTGTACTAAGGTCTTTCCAAAATTGTTCTACACTTTCACTCTACGCAAATGCGGGAACACTTAATTTAAATTCAATCTTCCTTAACCCTAACTCACTAGCGTATAGCCTGAACAGGTAGTAAGACGCGGTGCTAAGAAAAAAATACAACCTTTTGGGCTGATATTTTAACCTTATCTGCTAAATGCTTACTTTTTTAATGGATTATTATATATTTTTAACGGCCAAATTACTTGATCAAAAGAAATATAAATAAAAATCATGACAAATTGAACATAGCCTTTAGGGATGAACAGGTAAATATTTATTTAAAAAAATGACTCAATCATTATTTATCCATACAAAAGGGCGAATAAGCCATAACTGTCCAAAAATATAGTATGTAATATTATGTGACTTGTGATGAGTCTCTGGGTAAATAGTGTGTCCAAGTGACCAAGATCTTGTATAATTTCTCCTCTCAGTCGGAGAAGAGACATTCGGTGAAGACTCCTTAGCGACCTTAGAGGACCTGATATGGCTCAACGACGTCACTAATGGCTCCGACACCCTTCGACTTCCGGTTGGAGTCAATGGCACTGAGGAGATCTTCAGACTAGGAGTTAACGAGGTAAATTCTTCAGTCTATAAAAATAATTATAGGTTAAGTTGATATTAAGGATGCACAAGCGACTCTTGAATTATTCTTAATTTGTTTTAAACCATTAAATTGTACTCTGTGGATTAACCAATTTTTATTCTAAAATAGTAGTTTTTAAGGATCTTCCATAACAGTTTCATATTTAAAAAAATACTTTTTTATTTGTTGTATCTAGCTTGTAACTTTTTGCACCAACTTATTATATCAGCAAGTGACCTATAAACTAATTAAAATTTATAAGAGACACAACACCAAGTCCCCGGCTGTTGGTTTATTACTGTGAAGGCTAAAACCCACATTTCACCCAATAATAAATTTTTTGGCAAGGATCTTTAGCTCAGTGTTTAAAATGAGCTAAGATGTCTTACGAAACCTACTTTTAAGAATTTACTGACCTTAACTGAGACTATACTAATAAGTTATTAAAACTTCCATAAATATAGGAGTATTCTTTATAAATAGTAATGCAAATATTGGAGGTCTTTTAAAATGTTCATTTTAGAACAAAAGTTGGTTAATCCAAAGAGCACCAATGATTTCACCATACAAAAAATAATAATAAAAAATATAGTTATTTAAAACCCGCCTATACACGCTTAAAATTGCTCCACACCCACACCGGTGGGCATGTGGACCAATACGTCGAGATCACAATGAATAGGGTGACAGGTGATGTCGGGTTTTGAATCTCAACTGGGTGTACCAGGGGGCGGGTGTCTCCATCCCCTCTTCACGCTAATTTTGGTGCATTTCCCCTAAACTGCCCTCTCAATACCAACCCCCTAGATTAAGCTGTTAATAATCTTGGTGCTGAACAAACCAATAATAATAAAACAAGTTACTATAAAAACACATTTAATGTAAGAAAACTATAAGAGCGATTTTGGAAACTAATCTATCTAGACTAGCCGGTATCAAACTCATTTAATCATAAGATCCATATTGAAAACAAATAGAAATTACTGAGAGGGCCGTATTTGATTGCATTATATATTGTCGCCTTTGTCAACAAAATACAATTTACAGTTGTTATTATTACAAAATTAATTTAAGTTTATAAAATTTTACACTTTTTTTTTGCCCTAGAAATATAAAATCGTTTAATATAAATGAATGGTGTGTTAAATCTGTGTTGATATCACTTTAATTGGTGACAAGTGCGTGTCGGTAAGCCGTGATCTCTCGGGAATTCATTCAGTTACATAAGAGAAAACATATGTTTGTACTGCCAAATATTGCACATATTTGGTGATCAAATTTAGCAATTTATGAGAATCAATTTATGATGAGTAAAATTTAAAATTTGGCACACACACCTCACTTGTATTTTCCTAAATAAGTACCAATTTAGAAATGTCATAATCTCAAATGGTAGATTTCATACAATATTTATAAACAGAAGAATAGGGCCACATTCATCAAAATGATTGTCAGCCTGACAGAATCATAGACCGAGTCATATGCGGGCTCACGGTCCGATTGGTTGAAATGCCATATGTAGGCTCTATATTGTTATGGTAAGCTTGTCCTAAACTTATTTAGGGATAAACCACTAAAAACAAACAAAAAACCCACTATTTATCTAAATGAAGTTAGATTAAAAATTAAGATTTTTTTTAAAACCATGCTTTGAGCCTGAATGTTTTTTTGGAATTCTCAATTCTCAAATACCCTTTAAGATTTGAGGGGTCAGAGCACTAAAAGACTCATCCCTAGCGGAACAACTATATCCTTAAGCTTTTTAATCATTCATCGAATTATAATCTATAGTGTGATACTGCTAAGAAAAAACATAGGTAATTAAAATGCATACATTGATAATATTTATCTATCATTGGAATTAACTGAGTATCATTAATACTATTTATCTTAGGTGACAGCTGCAGCTCATATGATTTAACGTTTGTATATATTAAACTAGCTTTAATAACTTTGGTATATGTCAAATGGTGGTTATATGGTCTAATGCAGTGGTACTAAACATTCTTTGGTCACTTACCTCCAGATTTAATTTCTCTTCAACCCTCTTCTACAAAAGATGTTGGTGCATAGTGTCATTTATACATATTATAATATAATCTACGTCTAAAATAAATCAAATAAATAATTACATAAAAAACAATGTATTAAATAAAAAAGATATACGTGTGTATTAAATATTTTTTTTTAACTTTACGAGCTCCCTTGGATGTTCTCACGTATCCCCGGGGGGAGACGAACCCCAGGTTGAACACCACTGGTCTAAGGCATCAATCTCACAATATAATGGCTTGCCGATGTTGGGGAGATTGAGGCTTAAATCCCGGTCGGGTGAACTGAGGGTGATTTTTCTTAAATGGTTTCCCACCCTCCCTCCATATATATATATACGGCCACTTTCCTATAAATTCTACCATACCCATTCTTACTACATTAACGTAATTAATAAGTGGTTTGGACTGAATTGACTTTTGTGATGTTTTCAGACTGAGCCCACCCTGGTGGCCTGCTCCACGACATTTGGGGTGACTGGAGTGTGCCGACATTTGGCCAACTGTCCACTTCAAACCTTCAAGGAGGAGCTGATAGTGTATCTGAGCTACTTCTGTAGCATTGGAAGGTACGTTGCCCTTTACTTGTACACAAGGGGTGACCCACTTCAGTGGCCATATGGTCTAAGACGATACTTTTGCAGTAGACTAGACAGACGATGACGGGGAGATAGAGGTTAGAGTCTCGGCTGGGTGTATATGAGGGTGGTTTTATCAACATTTTATTTTAAAAGGGTTTATTTGTGTAGAACACATGGTTTGAGCACAAAAATATTAATTTGAACACATGGCAAGGGGTGAGTTGAGAACTATGATTTAGTGGAGCATGACGAGAGATGAAAAGTTTAGTAAAGAATATTAAGACTTTACGTGGAATTTAATCACTTATTATTGATCTCAGCAGTTGAATTAGGTAGGAATTTTGTGAGGTAGCTGAGCAAGAGTAGTAAGCAAGTAAGAGTGAAAGCAGAAAAATTGCAGGATAAAAGTGCTAAAGCGCAATATGAAAAATTACTGGGAGAAAAACTAACTTTAAAAAAGAATTAACAGAAAGTCGAAGTAAATGCTTGCTATATATAAAGTGTTTGGAACAGAATAAAAGATGCCGTGTTTTGAGTCTGTGAAATATAATGTATGGATCTGCGGTGGTGGGAAACTTAAAATGAAATGCATGGTGGAATGAACAGAGGAAAGAAGCTGTGAGATAAAGGAAAGAAGCATATAAACGAATGATTGCTTTGAAGAGTGAAACAGAACGTAAGAAGTTGTTGGACATATACAAAGAGAAAAATGTGAATGAAAAAAGTAATAAAGGAGAGTAAGTAGCAAATGAGATTAAAATAAGGTGAAAGAATGCAGAATGATTTTGAAAGAAATAAGTTGTTCTGAACGTGGGTAAAGAGAACAAAACAAGGAGTGCAAGGAAAGACCCATGACATTCAAAATGAGCGTGGTGAGATGATCTGGGATGAAAACAGTATAAGCGAGTGATGGAGGAAGTATTTTGGGCAGTTGTAAGTCAAAAACGTAGAGAAATTAGAAGAAAATAGCGAACATGTTATGATGAGTGAACGAATTAACGAGGTTGAGGTGTTAAAAGCCATAGAAGAGTTAAAGAATGGCAAAGCTGTGGTCGTAGATGGGATTTGGGAGCACAAGTGAAATACGTAAGTGTGGGGGCATGGTAATACTTGCCAGATTGTTTGAGTTGTTCAATGTGTATACTGGGAATTTGAGTGTTCCTAATTACTGGAAGAATGCTGTCATTATTCCTTTATACAAAGGAAAAGGCAGTATGAGTGAATGTAAGAATAATTATAGGGCAATTAGATTGTTGAGTATTCCAGGCAAAGTTTTTGGAATAGTCTAAATTGAGAGAGTGGATGAAAAAATCTGCGGACAAGATTTGGGGTGTGCAATGTGGTTTCATGCCAAGCAGAGGCTGCATGGATCAGATATGTGCATTGCATCAACTGATAGAGAAATGTATGGCAGTACAGAAGAAAGTTTATTTTGCTTTCGTTGATCTGTAGAAAGCTTAGGAGCAGGTGAGTAGGAACATTTTATGTAATGTTCTTAGAGATTATGGTGTGGATGCATGGTCCAATTAAAACGGCGTACGATAGAAGTAAAGCGTGTGTTAGAGTAGATGGAGCCTTGACATTGAACAGGGTACTGGACATGGTTGTGTTATGTCTCCATGGCTGTTTAATAATGCAAAGATGGCAGTATACAATTGTGTTAACACCAACATTCTTTTATGGCTGTGAAGCGTGGGTTTGTCAGGAGAAACACAAGAATAAGGTGAATGCTGTTGGAATGAGATATATAAGATATGTCTGTAGAAAAACTCGTATGGACACAGTCAGTAATGAATGGATGCTGAATGAGTGCGGTTTGAAAGGGAATCGATTAAGTCAATATGAAAGAAGCTCCTTACGTTGGCTTGGGCATGTTGAGAGGATGAATGTGGATCACGTGACGAAGCATATACATGAAGTTAGAGTGTGTGGATCAAGCATGTATGATTTGGTGTATGGATGTTTTTGAAGCGAAGAGAGTATACAAGGATACGGAAGTGTATATAAAGTTAGTGAGAATAGATTAAGTACTGAGCTGTTGTTTTTTGAAATGTATTCATATTTTCTTGCCTCGACTTAAGGAAATAGCTTGATTGAATATGTATGTTTTCCCCTTTATCTCTATGAAATTATGGGCACATTTCATATAAATATAAACTTCCCTATCCCTAAAACCATTATCGTAATTAGTAAATAGGTGTACAACCCGAAAGGTTAATAAGACGTGATGCTAAAAAGAAAGAAGTTGATTGCTTGTCATAGATGTATATTATCACAGAAGTGAGTCCATATTATTGGAAATATATTATTAGAGGTAATATGTCATATTTATTCATTGGCATAATTAATAGTATGGCCTCGTATGGTCGAATGGCATTACATTAATTTAATTGTTTACATATTTGGTATCTGCGGGAAAACTGCTATCGATCACACTAGACTACATACTCGATCATTTTAACCCTTAAAATAACAAAATATCTTATGAGAGGTACTATATTTGATATGTTTTTTATTCATAAAATAAAACCTAGCAAAGCACCTCATCCTTTTCATAAAAACAAATTATAAATTAGTCCAACACCTTAGCTCAGCTTTACCGTGTTGGTCTACTAATCTAAGGGTCCTGGATTCGATTCCTGGCTTGGCGAAAAAATGCATCATTGGCGTATTCTTTCACAATGCTGAATTAATGGTAAGGGGGTTGGGTGTTATGTCTGTTCTAGATTTAAGTTGGCTTATAACTCGTGTACTGATCTATTCAGCCGGCGCAGGAATTGCACGTTAAATACCTCAAAAAATAAAAATAAAATTATAAATTGAGTTTATCACATAACATATGGTGCTAATTTAAGAGTTCAAACTATATTTATTACATTTTACCAAACACATTCTACATTTAACTTATTAATGCTGAAAGCCAATTTGATCGGCTTTGCTTCTATGGTTAAAAGTGACACAAGACAATGTGATGAGCATTCAAGATTTGTACTATTTCTGGCGTTACACGATAAATAGGGTAGGAGTGTAGTATATCATAAGAAAGAGAACATTCTCCTATATCATAGAACAGTTTATGCAAATAAATTTAATAGAATAAACTAAAAAATTCGCTTCACTAATAACAGTTTGGTGACTTTTCTGATACAGCCTTACAATTTGATTAAATAGTCTTGGCATTCTTAAAACAAAAAACCTGAAACAGCCCTGGTATCAAGACCGTAGCTAGCCAATAATTGAGGGGGGGGGGAGGGGGTTGGTGGGCACACCCCCCAATTGCTGGAAGATAGAAACAATTTTAATTATAAACAGTTCTAGAAGCTATTTGAAGTGCTTTTTTTTATTTTATAGATTTATGGCAACATTACCCCCTAACTGCCGAAGGCTAGGAAAATTTCTATATTTTAAACACCTCTAGAAGCTATTTGAAGTTCTTTTTATGGTAACACAGCCCCCTAATTTGTTCTTTTATCTTATTTTTTATATTGTTTGAACCATAAATAAAGCCATATATATATTTTGATCATAAAATTTCGGGGGGGAGGGGTTTGAACCCCCCCAAAACCCCCTGGCTACGGCCTTGCCTGGCATTCTTCGTGCACGAATCCTGTTCAGGCGTGTCACTAACAGGGTTAGTGTTCAATATTCAATATAACTGAAAACAAAACAAATACATATTTTGACGACTTAAAACAATTTTAAATATGCACATGTTTGTAGTTTTGCTGGCGTGTGCTGCCCAGACGGTGTTTACCCCGAGCAACCAATCACGTTCGAAACAACAGAGTCGTACGACGCGACCACCACAGCTTCATCGCAAGACGTCCTTCACCAAAGTTCCTAAACTCAAAGAAAAACAGTTTAAGCTATTTGTTAAAGTGTAATAATCATCTTTGTGTTAATGATGTATTTTTTATTTACCTATAATTATGCCATTATTTAGTATATATATTTATGTATTTTTTAGTACATATAAATAAAATAAACCTAAGTAATATATTTTTATCACTATACCACTTGTTTATTTTAATAATTGAATCCAAACTTTAGTTTCGAAGCGTAGGCTAGCTAAACTTAATGAGGTGATTGTGTGGAATCAGAAAAAATAATACCTGGGCAGGGTTTTGAAACTGGGTTGTCTGATTCCACAAGCCAACCACTCTACCAACGAATCTACCAAGGATCTCGTCATAGTTAATTTGTCATAAAACTGTATCAGAACTCTGATAGGAAGGACCGTATCTGACCGTTACTTAAGCTACTAAAATTCTAGCAATAAGTAAAGTCATGTAATCTTCAGCTGTTACTTTTGATAGATATTGTCAATACTTATAAAACAACTTTAATAATGTCGCTACGCCACACAACTTGTCACGATGGCTTAGTGGGATGGGGAGCCAGCGGTAAATAATTGTGGGGTTAGTTTTGATCTTGTTTATTGCAATATATTAGTTACTATACGCGTGTATAAATGTAATGTAGGTTTTAGAACAGGTTGAACAAGTTTAGTAAAAGGTACTCGTTCTGTCAATGTCCCTACACAGCAGTTCTGCGCCCTGAACTATCTTTGGTGTTTTAACTCTGTCTAGTGTCGAACACATGACTTTCCGGCTATGCGCGGTTGTTATATAACTCAGACTTTCAATATGGTCGGGGCCTCCTCCTCCGTACTGAACAGGGCTCAAGCTGTATATATTCTCCTCACAAGTTACTGTAACCAGCTAGTTGAATTTGTAAAGCACTTCGAAATAATAGCCCCTTAACAACTGGAATTCTTCCCCCCCCCCTCACTTTTTTTGAAAAGGTTCTAAAGCACACTGATATATACCACCAAAAGAGGGGTGTTACTCCTTAGTTACTGTTTATGTCAATATACTATGTTGTGCTAACTGGAAAAACAATCTCCGTTTTAAAACATGACCCAGTGCGCTCGAAGAGCTGTTGATTTAGAACAATTGACAAGACGATTGCTCTGGATTTCCTCATTCTTGCATGCTCTTGATTATCAAAGGCTGCAAGCTATGACAATGATATAGTAAAATGTTAGACTACACATTCTAGACGCAAAATAATATGATTATATTTTCTAAAATGTCCTTTAATCTCTATTTATTTGGCTCTCTCTCTCATATATAAAGAGAGTAATAGAAGGAAGGAGTCAATGTGTGAGAGTGGGATGAAGATATGAGTAAAAGCAGGAGGAGACTTTCTGGTAGGAAGGATATTTTAGAAACCACAATCATATTTTTTTCTTTCAGCATTGATATTAATAATTTACTATATTATTAGTGTTATTTAGTGTTATTTTTTAATATTGGTTCTCTCTTTCATATAATATGTACACACACACACACACACACGCACACACACACACACATATATATATTTGTACATCCAATAGTACTGATGCTTGTTATGTGAGGGATGAAATATAATTCTAAACTTTTACACTTACACGCACAATAATTTTTGAATGAGTTAAAATAACGGAACGTTGGTATCGAGGAGGGAGAGAGGGTTACAACTTGAGTTTCACGCCAAATTTTGTTTTACTTCCTTTGAGAGGTTCGATCAATTTCCGTGCTAGTAAGTGTTTAGTAGTATTCAAGCGAAAAATCCCCTGAGTCAACTTTCTTTCTCGTAAAAATAGCAGGGTTTCTTGTAAATTCCAGAGAAATTTTAAACTTTCTGTGATATTTGTGCAGATTTACAGCTCAGCACTTTTGTTTGGAAGACCCAACCACTATTTTTAACCCCTTGAAATTTGTCTTACTAGTGTCTAAACACTCATTGATTAACATAAATGACACATAGATTTGTGAGAAGTGAGGCATTGAATTATTTTAGCCACATCAGAAAAGTACCGCTACGACAAAAAAATATTTGTTGGAGACTTCAACGCGGGATAGTGAAGGTATGCCTTCTCTATCTACATACAAGTTGTTTGAAAATAAACGCAGCCCACAGACGTAGGCCTAACCTATTGTTTTTTCTTATTTCATGTTAACATTCAGCACATAAAATGATAAATCTAAAAATGTGTTCAATAACATGATTCGTCTTGTACACTTAAATATGTGTAAACCATAATTGTCAACATATTCAACACTTATTTTTGTAATTCTAATAATAATAATAATAATAATCATGCAATTCCCATGCGTTTTGTTTATTTTTGAACATACTTTATTATAATATAAGTTCATAATTGAGTATTTGGGAAAACCCTGTGATTATCATAAGCAAGAAACTTGACTTTCCACTTGTTACGGTAATGAGTTAAATCCTAAGCTAAACTTTAAACATCATATTCGCAGTCTAAGAGATAGTTCACTTCAAATATTACAACAAATATTTTTCTATATTGGCCGCGAGCATATAAGTGAAATGCTCAACTTAAAAACAATGTCATCATATTGTATTTACTTTATTCATCCGTAAGAGAGTGTACACTGTGCTAGCTTGAAATGTTAATATTCATTTCACCAAAACAATATTAATAATTATTTAAGATTATGCAGCCAAAGACGCAGATAGTCTTGAACCTAAACTAAAAAAAATTTGTATCGCTAAAAAACCAACAAATAAAGCAACTGAAATCGCTCATATTGTGAGGTTTAAAATGAGCTCTTCTACATGAATGAGCATTTTAGGGTTGTATTACACTAGTTACTTCATTGCTTATAAGGTTATATATTATATATTTGGCACCATGTTTTACTAACTGCGCTAATTTTAGGGATGAGGAAAGTTAAATTAAGAGAAAGTGTAACCACATTTGCGTTGAGAGAGGGTGGAAAATCACTTAAGTAAAACCTACTTCAGTACATCCGACCGTGATTCAAACCCCAATCTTTCCGTTGTCTGCAGTCTAGTCTATTGCGAAAGTAACCCTTTAGGGCAGGAATATTTAATTGGCAGACCGCGGACCACATCCAGCCCACCAGGCTCTACAGATTGACCCGTAGATTGAAAGTCCAACTACTGAGATGCGTCTATAGCTCAGACGGTATTTAGAGGCACCGGATATTTAATGTCCAGAGAGACATTCAGTGAGGGAAGCTGCAATCCCAGTGTTACTCGGTCCTTGGCGCCACCAATTTCATGTGTTTACAAGGGAGTGTGAGCTTACCCTCCAGTGGCGTGTATCCACCAATCTAGACCAGGTATCTCTCCCTCCAAGCGCCACCATATAACGGCTGAGCTACATAACATATTCTTGCTTTTGACCTTGAACAATGGAGGCGGCCAGGTGACAGGGTGGCTGAGAGAGAGAAAGACACCTCTTTTCCCCTCCACCCAACAGCAGCCGATGTCTCGCCAGTTGATATTTGCCTGACTTATTGTTCGTGCGTTATTTTTAGTAATAGCGAAGTGCTTTGCTTGTAATTAGTCTTATTTTAAGTTTTATAGAATGGCACTTTCTACTTTGAGTACTAAGAACAGGAAGATTGATGATGAAAATCGTCTAGCTTTTACATTTTTTAATTCCACTGAAATATATCAAGATTATATATAATATCAACTTACGTTTTACTTCCCTCCCTTCCCCACACACCCCTTTTTAAACTATAAAAATATAACCTAATAACGTTCTAAATTACTGCCAGATTGAATTAAATGTCTGTCCCGCCAAATATTCTGATGTTTTGGAGTGGCCCTCTTGGATAACTAATTGAATATCCTTACCTTAGGGCTTAAACAATGCAGCCACTGAATCGTGTTGAAAGGTAATAAATAGTACATTCTGGAAAGGCTTGCCCTTACTAAACGATTCAGGACTTAACTGACAGCTTCAAGTTTACGTCCTTGTTAATGTCCAGGACACAGAAGAGGTACAGTGAGATTTCTACACGATGGTAAGTATCTGACATTGACAAACTTTACTAGTGTGTAATATTTCAGGATGCCGGGGAACAGGAGGATTATGGGCGGCCATCACGGGTAAGGAGCTACACACATGATTAGAGGTGTTAGATAATCGGTTTGTTATCACAAGACCCACTTCGGTGGCCTCATGGTACACGGCGTCACACTCGCAAGAGACCAGAGTGACGGTGACGGGGAGAATAGAGTTTTAATACGGGTAGGTTGTACTGAGGGTGGCTTTTCCACTCTCCCTCCACGCAAATGCACTTCTTCTAATCTCAACATTATTCTTTCCTCGCACATTAACGTAATTAATACATAGGCGTATAACCCTAACTGGTAGTAGAACGTGGAGCTAAAATGATATATTATCTCAAGGATGCTAATTGTTACAATGGAAGATTGGTTCTGTTGTAGGTTAAAGTGTCTAAGGATTGAGGGTGTGTGAGAGGTATGGGTTTCGAGTCCCGAAGCTACTCTCTACACTCACTATCCCAAGTCAACGAAACGATGGGTGTCTAGACGTTCTTGACCACGGTCCACGGAACGACTCCAGGTCACAACTTATCCACACAAGATAACAGGGAGACGAACCATTTGTCAGTTCCACGCCATATTGACTTGCACGTGTTCCCACAGTAGATCAGCTAATCACGGTCACGTGGGGAACCAGAGAGGTTAGAACTGCAACACAGTGGCTGGCACAACTAGGCACGAAGCGGTTACATAACCAATATTAAAAAAAAGCGCGATAAAACTTTCGAAGGCGTGTTTTTTCGATTAATAATAAATATAAGACGAGTATAATTCATGTTGGAAGTCATTAACTTGTTTGACCTTGGCAATAAAGTAGTTTTTATCAGTAAGGTTCTAAACCCCAGTTTACCTTGTGCTAATAATGCCGTAACTGGGATGGGGGGGAGGGGTTGGAATAAATTAAGTAATCACACATTTTCATGAAGTTTCTGGTATGCTAATTTATTCGAGAAATGAATGTGGAGCCACTTTGTTGGACGAATGGTCTAAGGCGTCAGTTACTCTCACAATAGTCTGGATTACTGATGGATGGGGAGTGTGTTGTTCGAATCCAGGTCTGGTATACCTGAGGGTTATTTTTCCTAAATGGTTTCCCACTCCAACTTCACGCGAATACTGGTACATCTCTAAATTAAATCTACTTGATCCCTACCCTGTAGAGTAATTGTATTTTATGCGTGCAGCCCGAACTGGTAGGGAAACATGGTGAAAAAACCCAACCTTATCAGGGGGGGGCAGATGGACCCTCTGTGACTTGATTTTTCGCAACAGCCGTAATTTTTTTCAAAAATTGAAAGTAATTAGGTAGAATCCCTTTAAATATTCCTGCCGAGTAGTATGATGTCATCAAACATTCCAAAAAATGTTTATTTTCCCAAATACAAGAATTTTAACTGGCGTTATGCAGGAATGTTGTGAATTCGCAACGGCGCCAGTCGTGATTTCAAATGTCTGGTTCATTGCAGCCGTATGTTTAAAATAAAATACAGTAATAATGTAGAAGTAAGTGAATCAGTAATTTTGTAATAAATTAAATATAAAATAATGCCTTACAGTATTTCTTTATATATTTTTTCTAATAACAATCAATGTTTTTGTAACAGTCTAACATTATTGTGATTTTATTTATTTTTTAATATAATTTACAAAAATGCAATGTCATGCAAACATTTATTTAATAATATTGCTTCAATAATAGTGCTATGTATTAAAGTATGTGTTTTTGATTATTATTTAGAACATTATAGGATTTTGCATATATGCAAATGTGCCAGTCCTCATGTTATGTTATTTTTTTTAGACCCTCCTTGGTGGCGTAGTTAGCTAACGCGCTAAATTAGTGTTGATCTGGACTGCAGAGAACGGGGAAATCGAGGTTCAAATCCCGGTTGGGTGAACTGGGGGTGGTTTTCATAAAAGGTTTTCCAATCTCCCTCCACGCAGATGTGGGTTTACTTCCTCTACATTCAACCTTCCCAATTCCTAACTCATTAGCGTAATTAGTACCTAAGCGTATAACCCGAAAGTATAGTAGGACGCGGTGCTAACTAATAAAAACATTTTTTTAGCGCCAGTCCCCGAAGGATAAAGAGTGAAGTATTCAATTTTCGTCAATGTTCGCACACGATCTGTGCTGCTAATATGTGATTCAAATATTGTCCTGGTTAATAGCTATGAACTTGACAATGTAAGATTTAAATCCCGATAAACGCTTCATTGCATGTTTTAACCAATGAATTCATTACAGTATCTACAACAAAGTGAGACCTTTATTTGGTCATTTTAGTTTTTTTTAACACCACGTTTTGCTACCTGTTCGGATTATACTCTCATTTTAGTTTTAATTTTACTTTTAAATTCGCATTAGTTTTATGAATTTAAATATCAAAAATATGGTTGCAATAAAAATATTTTTATTACTTTGTCTTAATTAAATCGAGCTTGTGTGGTAAAGAAAGAAAGTGTTATTTTGGACTTTTCTCTCTCGCCCTTTGATTCGGATACCATTGCAGATTAAGAATCGAAAAAGAGGAAAGATCGATGATTTTTATCGAAAAACAAGAAAAATTATTAGGTGTCTACTACTAGATTTCTGAATATGGATCTGTAAATGAGTAGGCCTAGGAGAGTAAAATAAGACTGAAGGGTACAAGGGAAAAAGGAGGAAAGTAAGCTACACAATTTTTTTATTAAAACAACTTTATTTTTTCAAACTACATAATAACCGCAGCAAATACTTTTTTTTATATTTTAAATATGACAGTTAACTCTTTTAACCATGATCAAATGTGTATTAGAAAGGTATCATGATTGTCTAACAGATGGAAGTGCTAACTCAATTTGAGTCTCCTCCTTTTTATCCTGTACCCTTTAAGTTGATACAAGAAAAAATGTGTTTACAATATAAAAAATAGGCTTTATATAATATTCGAGCTTATTTTACTGTGGAATCGCGGGGCGTGCGTACTTAAGGAGGCGTGGGGGCTATCATTAGCCATGAGTGTCATAAAATCTAGTTACGCCACTGCTAGTGTAATTGAGGTCTCAGTGATTAACTTACTATTTATAGCTTTCCCTCACTCAAGGTGGATTAAAGTCGTCTCTCTCAAGCGTTCAAATCTTGGCATGAAGTATTGGGGGTGGGTTTTCAAATTACATTTTATCATTAGGGTTTAATCCTCTCCTCTTCAAACCTAATGCATGGGAATTTTCTAAAAGTTATTTACCCAATTACTTCCACTCCTCCTTAACTCAGGTAGCTTACATTCCTCCTTAACTCTAGTTAGCTTTCACTCCTAAATGCTTGTTAACTTCCACTCCTCTTCAACCCAAGTTGACTTCCACTCTTCCTTAAATCCTTGTTAACTTCCACTCCTCTTCAACCCAAGTTGACTTACACTCTTCCTTAAATCCTTGTTAAC
>CABFWB010008471.1:0-17811 GCA_902151455.1 Timema bartmani
ACGTTAAAAGGAACTGGGGATTCGTGGGGATGGGGGGCGCGCGCCTCCGCGCCTTAGGGACGAGCCGCCCCTGCTATACAGTATCTTACCTACTGTACGCTTAATTTAAGTTTGTGTGAAAGCATCAAATAAATAGTTTTGTGTATAAAGTATGTTCCAGTTACCTAAGCAACTGTCTCTCTCATCATTGGCTGCTAAAGAATGGATTGGTCAGCGGCGCGAGACTATTCGACCTTGGGCACTTTTTATCAACACAGCACATTTGCGAGCCCCTTCTAGTTTGCCCCGACTCAGCAAGAGAGTGGTTAAGAACATTGAATATTTCCATAGCAATTACTTCTTTGTTTTCCTGGGACTTATTGCCTACTGTCTGTAAGTAACATCATATAGGGACTGGATTCACTTTAAGTTAAACTTATACTCAAGGGCAGCAGTTCCCAAACTGTGTTCCGCGCAACCCTAGGGTTCTGCAAAAGCATTGTAGGGGTTTTGCGAAAAATCTTAAAAATCAAATTTAAAAGAGATTTTAAAATGAAACCACATGAGACCAACTATTCACTTGTCTCTAATGCAAAGGTAGGGTGAATTGATTCTTTCAATTGCGATTTGTGCTTATGGTTCAGTGGTGTCGTCGCAGTGTAACTTACAGCCTATACGTTCAGAGGCTATACAGACGGCCCCTTGTAATAGTCTCCGTGATAAATATTTTATACTACAACTATTGCTATCAGGCTTGTAGTTACTGGCTACATATTTCAACATTTTATTTGCCATTTGAACGAGAGTGATTCATACTTGGTTGATTTTTCATGTTGATTCCAAATTTCTTCTTGTATCTTTTCTTTCTTGTAAATTTCTTAGATAAATGACATTTGGGATATTACCATATAATCGCGTAAATCATAAAAGAGTAAAATTTACTCAAAAACTAAACGTTATACAGGAAATTAGAAGACATATTTGAATTAGCATAAAAATGATTCAAAATATATTTTGATTAAATAAATTACATTAAATCTGGGGCATGATTTTGGCCAATAACATAGAATCTACGTATGTATGTACTTTTAATTTACTTATTATTTCAGGAAGTTACTGACGCCATCGATAACTGGCTTAAGACGGGTAGGCTTTCAGATAGCACGTGCAACTTCTAGTTCTAGCTGTACTGAGACACTGTCATCTGGACCTGATGAAATTCAAGACGAAGCTCTTCATGGCAGTTTGGTAAGTAAAAATTCAAAGCTATTAGATTTAGTTTTTTTGTGGACAAATAGTCAGCCAGGAGTTTGACCTCTCTATTTTATTATTTTATTCGTTTTATAGGGCACAACTGCGATGGAAGATGACCCTCGTACTGATGGTAAAGAAGCAAACATACTGACTAGTGACAAAATTGAAGGTGAAGGTTTAAAATTTCTCAAAAAAAGGAAATACAATGACTTTTATCTATATTTAGAATCTATTCCCATTGGAAAGGAAGAACACCTGGATGGACACTGCATCATTTTCAAGAAAATTCTCCTTAATAGTTCCTTGGCACCTGCTAAGTTGAAACAACACCTCAAAACAATCACCCGCACCATCGGCATGCCCTTGAGAACATTCGATCTCAACTAAAGGATGTTCTTAATGAGGCTGTAAAAATGGTAAATTATGTAAATTTTCAACCACTTTAGTCAATACTTTTTGCAAAGGCTTATGATGAAATGGGAAATCAACATCACTCGCTTCTAATGCATACAGAAGTTAGATGGCTTTCAAGAGGCAATGTCCTGGCCAGGCAATTTGAGTTGTGCAGTGAACATTAAGAGACAAAATAACATAATAGAATACCAGACTTAAGTTTGGATCATATTAGTAAATGAGTAAAATTTTGAATGCTTTCCTCTCCTGGCCCAGTTTCTGAGCGAAAATGGGTTGGAATTCGAAGCTGATGTGCACAAAAACATTTGTGAGCATTTAATGAAACTTATGAAATTGTGGTCGGTGTGCTTTCCAGACACCAGCAGGGACATTGAGTGGGTGCAAAACCCATTTGCCAACTGAAATAAACCTCACATGTTGTCTGTGCCAGAATATGACTATCTTATCGGAATTCACTGTACCTCTGCTTTAAAAACGAAATTTGAATCTGTACCAGTGAATGACTTTTGGGTAAGACTGATAGACGTGTGCCCGTCATTAGCCGAAAAGGCCATCCTAACTCTGCTCCCCTTTGAGGCCACCTATTGATGCGAATCAGGCTTTTCAGCTTATGCTTGCACCAAAAACAAATTTAGGAGTAAGTTGGAGGCCGCCCTGGATTTATGTATTCTGCTGGTGGACATAAAGCCCAATTTTAAAATTAGTGTAAATTAAAAAATGAAACAATTTAATTCTTCACATCACATTATTTTCTTGTACCAAAATAAAGGTTTGTGGTTTAAGATGTGTTTTTTTATTTCCAAACCTACTACATTATACAAAACACTCAGGCAATATGAGTAGATGAAATAAGGAAGAGTGTTGGGAGTTCACAATTCTTAGTAAAAATTAGGGATAGAGTTAGGGTTACGCAGAAAATAACATGTTTTCACAAGGGTTTCATGAGCGAAAAAGTTTGGGAACTGCTGCTCGAGGATTTAGGATACTTAAACCTTTTTATAGTGGGTCAAATATAACATTTATCAGTTTGCTGTAGGCCAAACATTGGCAAGAGAAAACAAATTTGATTTTCTTCCATTTTTATTAATTTACAAACCATATTTATTATAGAAATAAATATTACACATAACATTTGAAATAAATTAAGTTGTAGTTATTTGGAGTCATTCAGATTTTCACCTTTCAACGGGCTAAAAAAAAAAAGTAGAAAGGCGCTGGCCCCCAAATAAAGACAACACTATTATCATTATCATTTGGTGATCTGGCTGTCTAGGGGTGAGGTGTCAGACTTTTGTGCTGTAGGTCTGAGGTTCAATCCTCGTTCCTAGCACAGATTTATCTGATTTCCAAAACCTTCCTTCACCTTTGAAAAGACATATATTAATCACAACTTGTAAATGTGTGGAATGCCAGGCCTACACCGTGGTTTGGATCCCACATTAAACTGTAGGTCCTCCATTTCATCTCACAATCACCCTACTATTACACATTAGCCTAAGTACGAATAACCCTAATGAGTAGTAAGATGCGGTGCTAATAATAACAATAATAATCATTATCATCCAAAATATTTATCAAAGACTGGTATGCCAAATTAAAAAAAAAAAAATTTCATTGGGTCTAATTGCAAACAAAGAATATTTAATCTTATGATATAACAACTTCAGTTTCAATTCAATTTTGTCCACTGATAATATTAAAGGGATGATATTAAACCATCCATATTAAATGTACCAACAAAAAATTAACTTCTGGATAATAGGCCTGTAAGCTAAGTTATTCGCCTTGATGAATTCTGTGGTTGTACATGAATCTTGTAAGGCACCAAAAGATATGGTATACTCCATTGGTAATTATTTCAATGCTTCAAATATATACTTTTGAAACACAGCCTATGTTTGCTGAACCAAAAAACCATTGCTTTACCAAAATAACCATAAGTAGACAAACGTAAGCATTGGTTTATGACTCTATATATAAGATGTCCCAAATAAAATTGACACCAAACGCACAGTATTTCAAAGTCTGTGTTTGAAATGTGCGCCACAAGCCCTATGCCTAGGTTCAGTAAATAAACATTTACTAATTGGTGAGTGGAACCAGGGCCGCGGCTAGAGCAATTGGCGCCTGGGGCAAACAGTAGCATTGGCACTGCCCCCGTTAGCCCCCCACCTCGTTTCCACCCAGTCATAACGGAGCAGGTGATGGTGTCAGATTGTATTGTATACCTGTTGCAGATGTAATACATTAGCTGTATAACAAAAATCGTGCTATTATTATTGTGGCTTGCAATTATTGTCCCGTTTATAATTTGCTAATTTGTATTAAATAGTAACAAAATATTTTTTTTGTATTAAATATTTATTATAATTTAATTATTTTTTTTACTATCAATTAACTTATATAGATAATCTTATTCATTAGCCTATGCTGATTATATGAGCTTAAATGTGTGTTGTAGCAAAGAAAAAAAAAGGTAAATAGTTTGAATTGAATGAAGAATACTTTTTGTTTATAATTAAATGCTACCTCAATTAATTATGAAAAAATGTAGAAGTAACATTATTTAATATTATTTACAGAATTATTTCATACTGACAGTTTCATCTTTCTAGCTTTAACAGTAGAAAATCATTTACTATTTTATCGTAATTAATATTTTTAGCAATATATTTTTCTATTGATAGAATTGCTACCTGTCTTGACCCATTGATGACCTAAAGTAATTTTTTATTATTTTCAGCTTACTAAAAAACCTCGTTCACCAGATGCATTAGTAACTGGCAATGTTAAAAATAATCTGAAAGCAATTACTAAGTTTGTATAAGATGTGGCTATGGACATTTTGTGGATTAAATTTAATATGTCAAGAGAGATTGCTTTTGAAAAATCCTGACTTTTTTCAAATAAATAACTGGCCTGAAACTTAAAACTATTTCCCCCTCTATTTCAGAAGCATCCAGATCCTTATATTTATTTGCTAAGTGTTTTGCCACTAGCTTTTAAATCTTCTACAGTCATAGATTGCAAAGACTTGCCCGTTACAAAATCAAAGTCATCTAACACTTCACTAAAACATTTGAAACGCCATTCCATTTGTTCTAAGACTTTGTCTAAAATAACATGGAAGTCTATACTGAACCTTTGTTTTCCTGTCAAAACAGTGTCCTCACTTTCTTCCAAAGACAGTCTTTTCCTCTTCTTTGCCCTTTTCTCCTCGACGAAGCAGTCAATTTCAAGAGATGTTGCAGCACAGATTTTTGATGCTTCATATAACATCAATCCCTGTACCTCGGATGTCTTGTAAAGCATCTTTCAATCCAGTCACGTGTCTAACTGCATGATCCACGACCATATCTTTATGCTGTTGCTGTTCATTCACGTGGGAGATCTGATTTAGTATTTCGTCAAACATAACAGAGGAACAAACAAACTTGAAATTAATTTGTTTAGGAAGATTTTTAACCACTGAATTAGTCATGGAATTGAGGGTTGTTAGAAATTTCCTCTAAGGCTTTGACGATTTTATCAAGCTGTGAATAAAGTGCACAAACAGCAGAATATTTTGATGCCCATCTTGTATCAGAATGACTCTTGAAAGTGGTAGAAAGTTTGTTGGATAATATTTCCCACTTTTAGACACTGAAAGCAAATAATGTGTACAGTTCTTGTACTGTTCCAAAAAAATGTGATAACGTCTGGAAACACTCCAGCAGCATGAACACCAACCAAGTTCAATGAATGAGCAGCACATGGCATAAAATGTGCATGGCTGTTAATTGTTTGTACACAGGCCTGGACTCTTGAATATTTCCCCGCCATAATTCAACCATTATTATATGTTTGCCCTCAGCAATTATGGATATCATGTTCATTGGCTTCTACTTTTTGTAGAATCTCTTCAATTAAACCAGCTCCAGTTGTTTTACTAGTTTTTAAGAAATCAATGAAACTTTCTTCAATAGAGCAAACATCCTCTGAAACGTTCACCTACCTAATAATCTGGCACATTTGTTCATGATGGGCTACATCTGGTGTACAATCAAATGAAATTGAGATATATTTTGTGCTCACGTATATTTGTACTTGAACCTCGAAAAGCTAAGTTGTTGACTGCACTAAACAAAATGCAATCAACAATAATTCTGAGAATGTGCCACCATTTCTCTTTTTTCTTTTATGATCATAGCCTGTAGTTCAGTTTCAATTGTACTGCCCTCTTTAATCCTTTTCTCAAAATTTTCAAAGTAACATAGCATTCACAGTGCTCTTCAGAATTTTCATGCTCTGGAATTCGAGGGTGTAATTTTTTTCCATTCAGAAAATCCTACTTTTGGATTTGCCAAGCATGAATTAGAATGCTTTCCAGATAGCTTGCAAGAGAAACAGTAAATTAATTTTTTCTCTTCACTGTAAATTAGCCTATTTTGCTCTACACTTTCTCTGGTCAAAAGTTTTTTATGGAACCAACTTATCCTAAAATGCCTTTTTTTTTCTGCAATAATTAATAAAAGAAACTTGCCAGTTTTATTTTATTCTGGACCATGTTCAACTAATAAGCTTCTCACATGGTCATTCAAATCAGACCATCTTGTGTGATCATTAAAATTTAGTTGAATTTTGGTTGGTTTATTTTCCAAATCTAGTTCCTGTACATCTTCATAAGGAATAAATGTTGAAAAGGACTGGTTAAGATTTGGTGTAGAACCCTCTGAATCTACAATTACACTACCAGTTACATTCTTAGTTACTTTAGTAAAGTTTTCATTTTCTAAAAGTGTTGATGGAGATGGCCTACTTTCAATACCTTGTTGTAGTGGTAGCGCAGTGGTTGAGGGATCCACCTTCTTTACCCAACCCAGTTTTTGCTAATACTTGGCTTGGACTATGCTATCTTGGTTTTTTTTCTGTTTTCAATGTAATTCATATTTAGCTTAGAAGCGTGTTACAGTTTAAATGTGAAATTTGCTCGTTGCCATGACACTGTGATGACATTTATTTGATTAACATTGTTTGTAAATTTGTATAACTTTATTGTTTGATTTGCGTGTGCCATGTGTGTGTGTTGAAATGGGGCCCATTTTTATTCTTAAAGAAAAATTGTATACATCTTTTTAATTACATGTTTGAGTAAATTTTGCAATCTTACATTTTATATAAAAAAATCTACATCTTGATGGCACCCCTAAAGACTGGCTCCCGGGACGGCTAACCCTGCTGCCCCCCTCTCCCCCTCCCACTACGGCCCTGAGCGGAACTATACATAGCAGTTGATGGTGCACATTTTGAACACACACTTTGAAATGTGTGTTTGGGGCTGGTTTTATTTGGCACATCCTGTACTACTTGCACTATCAGAAATTCCAGCAAACTCAATTCAATTCACAATTCACTTTTCTTTCTTTTTACTGCTAGGCAATAATATAGTTTTGAATCAACATCATCATATTCATTCATTGTCAACTTCCACATTTGATATATTTCTAATCTTTTAACTACCTCCCGTTTACATTTCAACATGATCATGCAACAGCCTCATTTTGTTCTTTTATTTGACGTCTGTGGATCTTGAGAATTTGGTAGTTTCCAAAAATGACAAGCGTTTGTTTTTGTGGTTTATTATAGAACTCAACAAAATATACACACTGACTTCCTTTTGTTTTGATCTTTGTTTGGGGTTTTGGCTCATCATGCCACCCAGTTACATGAAAGTAGAGTGACCTGGCAGTCTAAGGGTAAGGTGTCGGACTTCTGTGCTGGGGGTCCGGGGTTCAATCCTCGGTCCCGGCACAGATTTATCTGATTGCCAAACTCTTCCTTCACCTCTGACAAGATGTGTATTAATCACAACTTGTGAATGTGAAGAATGTCAGGCCTCCACCGTGGTTCGGATCCTGCGTTAAACTGTAGGTCCTCCATTTCATCTCACAATCACCCTACCATTACATATTAGCGTAAGTGCGTACAACCCGAATGGGTAGTAAGTCGCGATGCTAATAATAATAATAATACATGAAAATAGATTGGACAAGCACCTAATTCTATCACTTTCATAGCAACCTTTCTCCATTGAACTTATGCCCTGAGTTAACGCAACCTCTTTATAGCGTGTCAAAACTTAAAGTCCAAGAGACAATACAGCCGACACAGTGGCCACGCTTTCCATGTACTGCGCCTACAAACTAAGTGGAGGTAGAACTAAGGCAACCATAGCCATGACTTCACAGTAATTTAACTTTCAAATTATGGTATTGTGACTAGAATATAATTCTGTACACACACTGTAATACATGAATCCATTTCAATACACGGAATATTAGTGAACACTTGAAACACATAGAAAATACATACCCTTAACATAATAAATGTTTTAATGTGCAGCCCTGAGTGAACAAAAGGAGAGTTCGATGAAAGATGGGTTGGAGTCTAAAGCATTCAAAATAAGGGTATAAATCAGGTGTCATATGACTAGAAAAGCTCTCGTTTGAAAACAATTAGAGGTGATCCATGTACTATACCTAAATTCAACACACACTACCATTTATTTGAGGGTAATAATATCTGATATTGGGTACCTGTACCAGCCCGTTTCGAACATTGCCTCTCACTATATTTTCTTACATCTGCATATGAATTTTTTTTTTACTTCCTGGCTAATCTGCATCCAGGTTAATTAAGAAACTACAGTAATTTCATAGTAAGGGGCTATCCATAAACTACACCACACTAATTTTTTCTAACCCCTAACCCCTCTTCTAATATTATAATATCCCCCCACTCCCACCCCTATTTAAATAGTATTTTTAATTGTATCGCCTATATAACCTTTCCAACGAAACGTATTCATATATGTTCACCAAGCTTGTTTGTTTATATGTGCACACAGTCAGGTTTATTAACACAAAATGCTGCCTGATACACATAATTGTAATGTGACATCACACATTATGATTCCCCCTCCCACCCTCATCACGCTTGTTCACACTGAGCACTAATCCACCCCTCCCCCCTGAAATGTGTATATAATTTATAGACAGTCCCTAATAAATAATATTAAATTGATAAGGTATTGATTGAACCCAATTTAAAAGAATGATTTTTTTTACCACTTAACTGGAGTGGTTTGATGTCCTTGAAAGAAAAGTCTTTTCTGTATATTTTAACATAAACTGGGCAAAAAATTAATAAATATAATTGCTAAAAATACTATTACAACTGGTTTTATTTAGTATGCACAAATCACTTTGTAATGTTGTGCTCTATGTTTGTTTGAAAAATTGTAGGATCACATCACCTCTTCTTCTGATAGCTGTTGCTGCAAGTCTTGGAGCTTGCTACATCTTGTCCCTAAAAAATTCAGAACGCAAGATTTCCTTCATGGGCCATGAACTAACTTTAGTGCAGCAGTATGGGCTGATAGCAGTTTGTTCCTTCCCAATATTTTATCTTGCGGGAGCTGGGGCGGCCTTGTTTTGGGTATTAGGTATGTATATTATTTTATGCCTGCATATGTTGTGATCTATTGAAACCTACTTTTACACCAAATTGAACATAATTAACATGAGATCTAATACAGTTAACACTTCAAGCATATTTTACTTTCAAGGAAGAGGCTTTAATCCAAACACATTTAATATCAGTTTATAATTTGATTCTTCTGGTAATTTGATAGAAATACTGGAAATTGATATTAGTACAAGGTCTAAGGCATTACTCTTGCAATAGACTAGTCTGTTGATGAGATTATCAGGGTTCGAATTCAGGTTGGGTGTACTGAGAATAGTTTTTCCTAACTGATTTTACACTTTCCCTCCATGAAAATGTAGTTACATTTCCTCTAAATTCAACTCTCCTCATCTCAAGCACATTAGTGTATTTGGTACATATGTATACAACCTGAATGAGTAGGGAGACATGGCGACAAGAAAAACAAATAGTGCTACATATTATAGCTAGGAAGAAATAATTATAATTAAAGTACTGTCAAGATATAAAGGTTTCAACTTAAAAAAATACAATAAATCTAAATCTATGTATGAATTAAAGAATTCAGTTTATTTTTTTCACAAACTTCACATATTTTGCTAGCAGTTCTTTTCCTTGAAGGTGCTTGGTTTGATTTTGGGATGGATATTTTATGGAGGAGTTCAAGTGGCTTGACCAATCTTGAAAAGAGGGATCATTAGAACAGTGTTTTCAGGTAATGGCTGCCCACTAAATAAGTATATCACTTCAGCTGACAAATAGAGATTTTATTTTGAATGATGTAATTTTATCATTTTGTCTACCTGATTTGTATAGTTTATATTTGAATATTAATTTAAATTTCCTATTTTAATCTCTCTATTCTCCAATGTAAAGCTAATTTTTGGTTATTATGTAACATTTCACTATCCTTGTCTTCCTTTTAGTTTGCCAGACACCTCCAGCACAACTTGAAATAGTAATAACCATAAACATAGCATTAACCCTTTTAGTGCCATACCTATTCCAGAATTCGCATGCGAAGAGTTCCAGAGGCCTGTTAGGTTTTGTGTGTGAAGAATGCCACAGCTATTTCCTCATTTTTGTAAGGGTTTGCAAGAAAATTCGCCAAACCTTTATTTATAAAGCAATTATTTTGATTTTTCTATCATTTTAATCCGCATGTACTGTTTCTTAATAATAATAGATTAATACAATTTAATGAAAACTATTTGATTCCTAGATATCAAATTTGATTTTAATTTTTTTTTAATTTGTAATTTTTTTAAACTAAGGCTAAAAACTTATAAAAAAATATTATATATACATTTCACTATTATTTTGTTGTAGTGCATTTAGTTTTATACAAGAAATTAAAATTTTGAATATATATGCCTATGATTATAAATAGGAATTACAGGAATTTTTATTTGATAACCTACATTAGATATTTTTGAGCTGTTATTGCTTACCTTACATCAAGATTTATTATATTGCTTACATCATGAATAAATATTTAGGCCTACACATGATGACTTCGTTTTACAAAAAACCTTTTATAATGAATAATTTCATATATATTTTTTTACATATTATTAAATTTATAAAGTTATTACGCCTATTTACTTACATTTGTAAAGAAATCTTTTCATGCACATGACATACCATGAAAATCTAAGTAGTATATTTTTTTAAGCTCAGAACAATTTAATCCATACATTTGAAAACTGTTTACAAAATTATTTACATCAGTATGAATGTTAGTCACACTTGTGTTTTTCCATGCAGCTCTTATGTAAACTGGCGTTGCACTTAGCACCTTGCTCCGCCATTGTAAATGTACTAAACTCCCAGTTCCAATAACAACCATTTACTGTCGATTTTTGATGCCAACCTTACATAAAATAATAGAGGGAAATGTTCTTTTTCCAGTGTTATATGACACTACTACACTATCAGTTAAAGCGAGAACTAGCACAAATCTAGAGATCCGACCTTATCGGCTCGTGGCACTAAAAAGGGTTAAAACATTATGGAAATCAAGATTAAAATTCCCTAAAAATATTATGCAAGGTTTTGAAACACACAACCTTCCCATTGGTTGAACAGGTTTTATACAATTGTGAAAGAGAATGGGTTACAAACAAATTAGCCAGAGAGCATCCAAGCTGACACCACCTTGAAACAGTCTTCTTTTAAACATCTTACTGTTTGGATATGTCCCTGTGTGACTCATGAATTTTACTTTAATTTAATATAACCATATTTCTCTTTAAAATATATTGCAGGTAAGATGTGTCATTGCACAACTAGTGAATGTTACTTTAAGTTAATATAAAATAAACTCTATACTTTTTATAACATCCTACTGCTAGGACATTCACTGTGAGGCTCATGATTATTTATTTTTTAAATTCTGATAAAGTATGCACTAAATAGTGTTCAACCTCTTCTATCGGCCAAGTGTGAGTTCAATCAAATGTATAATCAAGTAAAATGTATGTATTTTTTCGCAATTAAGACTTAGAATATTAAATATAACACCATCCAAACACTCATAGTCACCAAGATGATGAATCCTAAGTATAACAATGTCCCTCCAAGAGCCCAACCAAGTGACCCCTAAGTACTGAATCTCACTACCAGGGACAACACCACTCAAGGCTTTATTGACACGCCAGATCCACCACATCAAAACATTTTAACTAGAGATTGGATGCTCCAATCCTTGAATCCCTTAAATCCTATGGTATTTGAGAGATTCGAGATTCATAAAAATCTCAAATACAATTATGAAGACTTACACTTGATATAACAATTTTAAGCAATTGGTAAAAGGAATTACTATAGACTTCTGTAGTTTGAAAACTAACAAAATCACAAAAATTTACAAAATATTAGTAATACAATTAATTTACTAAAAAAGTGTTCTCTTTGTTGTTTATGATATAATAGAAATAACAAAAAAAAAAAAATGCTTATGTCAGTGGCACCAAGCCTTGAACAAAAATTTTAAATATTCTAACTTTAACTAGAATTTTATATTTTAAAGATTTGAGGATTCATATTTGGATTTAAGATTTGAAAGAAAATTTAAGAGTTGGATTCAAGATTCAGATTTTAAAAATATAGGATTCGACCCATCTCTAGTTTTAACCAAAGTGGTAACGTAGAATAAATCCTGAGACCCCCAAATTGGAACATGATATGTCATTTGCTATATGATGGAGAGGTGTTGTGTTACTCTTCGTGACTACAGTAATTCTTGCTATTGTGTTATGTTACAATACTGAAAAACATAATGTTATAAAGGTTATGTGTTCCCATAAAAATAAATGCCAAGTCTAGGGGTTAAGTTATTAGGTCCCCCAAAATACCTACAAATTAAGTCATTTCGGAAATCGTTCACCTTAGATAAAATCACAAGACAGATAGTTGAAAAAGTAAACAAGAAACAATTTGTACAAGTACTAAGCTAACCTAAACAAAATACTCCACCTTGTATTTTTTCCTACCTTACTGGCTTCTTCTGCGGCCTTTGTAGATACAGGAAAGGGACAGGAAGACAATATTTTTCTCGTAGATTTTTTGGTAACACTTAAGATGGGGTGCTAGTGAGCGTGAGTTTAGCGCAGTATTTTCGAAGTTTTTATAGCATAAACATTTATTTGGCCAAAATAAATCAAATATTTTTTCTATAGAATCATAGAGTTTAGTTTTCTGCACATGCTAATCTCAACAGTTCTTTAATAGCTGTCAAGGGTGTCCTGGAATTTAGTGACAACTTTTTCTATGCATTTAAAAAGTTTGTCACCAAATGCCGCTATGCTCATGAGAGATATTCAAGAACTCTTGAGATTAGCATGTGCAGAAAACTAAACTCTATGTTTCTATAGAAGAAATATTTGATTTATTTTTGCCAAAAAATGTTTATGCTATAAAAACTGCAAAATTAATGCACTAAACTGGTGCTCACTGCACCCCACCTTAAGGCCCTTCATGGTGATCCTCTGGACTTTTGTGCTGTGTTATACTTACATCAGTAAGTATCTGAAGTCATTCTTCAAAATGGCGGAATGCAGCAGTCACACTTTTGGTCAAAATGTGGGTGCAGGCTCATCCTATTTACTGTTAGGTTCGGGATCTGGGGCCAGCTCTTGGTAACTCTTTGACACCAAGTTCCTAAACCTTTGGCATTAACCATGTCCTGCATTTCTAGATTCTGTAAACCTACTTCATGAGCATTGTTGTGTAGGTTCGTGTTTACACCTGGTATAATCTCCTCAAATTGTTTAAAATCTCTGACTCAATCAGGCCACAGATTTCGCCAAACCACGGTGAGGCATATTTAGGAAACCTATTCTCAAATCATGGAGATGATGTTAATGGCCTTGTGTACACTGTCTGTAGCCACGACAAGTAACTAAACACATGGCAAAAATAGTACAGCTTGAACCTCGAAATTACACCTTTGCCATCCATTGGTTGGAAGGAAGGAAAAAAATCTTCACATGCTCATCCAAGTCAGGAATGTCATGAGGATGCAAGGGTAAATTATCGATCAGGAGAATTTTGAAATCCAAATTCTCCTCTGCGCGGTATTTCAACCTTTCATCAAACATTAAAAGTAACACCTTCATTGAAAATAAGACTATATATATATATATATATATATATATATATATAAATAAACCTACTTTCCACATTAGTTTGAAACATGTTGTATTTTTTCTAGCCAAAATATTTGTTTGGTTCATAACTTGTCGTCTTCAACAGCAAACAAGATGCATTTAAGACCAAGCCATGGCATCCCTGATCTAGTGTAAAGTACTAGTTTTATCACCACTTCATGGAATAACAGAATTTCTATTTATAATTTTGCAAATAAAATTCTGTTATGCATATTTTTTTATCTAAAAAATAGGGGAAAAGTTGAGGAATTTCAAAGCTTAAAAAGGGTATCCATCAACTTAACCCTACTAATACTCTTTTTGGTCTAAAATTGACTATACAATCTTAAGTACATGTACTAATAAATTGTTGTACTTTTAGGTACCTCATTTTTTATTATTGCTTTACATGCTTCATTCTACAACATCGATGCAATCCTTATTCCTGAAGAAGATCGATTTGATTTAGTGATTGAAGAAGTTTAAATTTTCAAACTTCACTCATTACGACTTGAATGTTATGCTTGCAACACTGATATTTAGGAAGAAAAAGAACAATTTAAAAAAATATCAAATTATCTGTTTTACTTTGTAATGTTGTTTGACCAAATAAATATATTTCTTATATTTCCATGTTTTTTGTCTGACCTCCTAGGCAGCTATAATAGTATTTATATTATGTTTAGTGTAATAATAATATTAGCACCACGTCTTACTACCCGTTCAGGTTATACACTTAAGGACTAATTACTCTAATGGGTTGGGAATTGGGAAGGTTGAATTTAGAGGAAGTGAACCCACATTTGTGTGGAGGGAGAGTGGAAAACCATTTAGGAAAAACCACNGTTGAATTTAGAGGAAGTGAACCCACATTTGTGTGGAGGGAGAGTGGAAAACCATTTAGGAAAAACCACTCCCAGTTCACCCGACTGAGATTCGAACCTCGATCTCCCCGTCCTCGGCAGTTTGGCTCAACACGAATCAGCGCGTTAACCAACTACGCCGAGGTGGGCTATATTTAATGGTTTAGTGATGAGTAGAGCCTGGATTTGTATGCAAAATGTATGTTCTTTTTTAAATATCTAAAGGTAAATGATAATTATATAATTATATTTTTTAAGTCACACCTTCATAGACCTTTGGCCGGTGTTTGATATTGCATATAAATACATATTCTGGGGGAAAATCATTTTGCATGCATATGTTAAACTTTTAGGGTTTGTAAGGTTTACTCGTATTTTTAAGGTAAACATGCATTTTTTTTTGCAACTGTCATTGAATTATTGCTTATTCTCTTTCTGTCATCAGCTAGTTACAAATTAATTAATAAGGTCTCTGCAATCAATTGGGTTTAAAATAAAATAAAACTAGTGTGCGTGCATGTGTAACAAGGGAATTTATGTGCGTGTTATGATATATTATTGGGCAGTTAAGATTAGGAGAGAAAATAGGGACTCCCCACCGAGTTGTCATGCAGTTAAGCAAATCCAATCTGCAATAGGCATGTCATCACATGGTTGGTGGTTTCCCATGTTATCAAGTGTTTCGTCACACTCTGACTGAGAGTCTCACTTGTGTGTTGATACATGAAGAAGGTAAATGTGAATGGTGCATTAGTTTGAGGAATGCCGCCCATGAAAATATCACAAACTGCCTTGTTATGTAAATGATTTTAGAAATATTGTTTTTAGTGAATACAGCAAAGTATTGTTTTGTCTGGTATGCTAAAAGTGTGTTTTTGCAAAGAAAAAATTTGAGTTGTGCAGCATATTAATATAGTGCATCATAGGGAAAGGGTTAAGAAGAAATCTACTTTAAATCAACAATTGATTACAAGCAAACTAGGTGAACATTCAAATTCAAGTGACAATTTTTCTAAAGACTTGTTTTTAGCTTTAATAAGTTCCAACATTCCATTGTAGAAACTGAATAATGTGCATCTTCAGGGTTTCTTGGAAAATACTAAATCAAAAGTGTTCCAGTCGAATCTACATTATGCAAAGAGTATGTGCGTGAACTACTTCCAACTTTGCCCTTACCTCCTTAGACAGTTTCATTGGGATTCATGGTTAGAGGCTGTGTCATACTACACGAACCATTTCAGTGACCTGAAAACAATGTTAGATTTCTTAAATGTAGAAGATGCAGCCAGCATTGTGATAGCTCAGGAAGGTTTTTCTGAAGATGACATTGAGCAAAAGATCCAGTACATCCATAACCGCTTCTCTGAATTACCTAAAATTATAACACAGCTAAAGGCTTGAATTAATTCCTCGCAGTACTCACTTTCTTTTATATATATCAAATGTCAGTGGCATTGTCTTCGGAAACTTACAGTGCTGCTGAATTTGCATTTGATAAGCTTAGTCGGGTATTAAATAAAAATCCTGGTTACAAAACAGTCTGTCAAATTAGTAAAAAGTTGTCGGGTTAAATACAAGAGGAATTGACCTATGAAGATGTGTGGTGTTTTTCTCATGCACCTGTGTTGACATGCGATGTCAAAAGGACATTCTCATTGTATTAAACATTTTTCAGTGATAGAGATAGGAACTTCTAAGAAGAAAATCTCAGAACTTACTTTTTATGATTTTCGACAAAACAAATTATTTGATTTTTGTTCATTTGTTTTTGCATATTATGATGCACATCTTTTAGTTTTTCCTTGCATATTTTACTATTTGATTGTGAATACAAATCTGAGCTCTAGTGATGAGAAAGGTGTAAATACAACACATTCCAAAGGGGATAAATAAAAACTTTCCCTTACATAAGGAAATACAACAGTCTATCCTTTGGAACAGCTGCAACCCACGAAAAAATCAATTTCTTTCATGAACTCTACTAGAGAATATTTTCTTTAATTGATGAATGCACTATTTTTAATGAATTAAAATTTGTCTTGCCTAGCCTTTCTCGAGCAAGGCTATCCAAAATATAAAAAGATACACCTAAAAGTACAAATAATTCAATTAATACCTTTGGCTACTATCCTCTACAGTCCAAAACATTTCCATTAGCCTGCTAATAATAAATTTAAACATATACTTCTTTTCATATTACATTCTGATGGAGATAGGCCTACTTGTTTTACCTAGGTTTACAGCCAATGTTCTTCATCTTATCTTGTTTCTCTTATTTTTGTAATAGTCTAGTTTAAAACATATTTACTATAACTTAATAGTTATAAAATTATATTTCACTTTATTTTATGGCAAATAACTGTGTTAAATATAATTAAATCAACAGTTGATACAAATGACAGCCGTTCACACAGTAACATTTGGATATGGGAATTCAACATCAACAAACCTGGTAACCTTAACTTAGTAAGTAGACAAGCTACCAACTGAGCTAATATGTAGAATCGGGTCCACTATGGTACGTATTAAAAATAGGGCCATACAAATGTTTTGTGCATCTTGTCAAACCACCTGTTTGAGCTCCCTGCATATTAACATTAAATGTGTAGAGATAAGAAAGGTTGAATTTAGAGAAAATTTGCCTGCATTTGTAGGAGCAGAAAACATTTTGAAAGAACAAACAAAACCTAGTTCAACTGTAGCGTTTATTGATATAACGCTACAAGAAGTAATTAAATCGACGACTAGACACTGATGAAATAAAACAAGAGTGAACACACCATTGCCCCATTGTGTTGTGTTATTGCGCCTCCCGAGTGGGTCTCTCGCACTACGTTCCACTATAAACTTTGTGCTTAGACTAACTGAATGAAGCTCGTAGTGCGAGTCGTTGCAAGGCATGATGGGAAAAAGGTGTTACGTCAGTGTGCTATAGAAACTTTTGTTCTGGATCTTTCTCTAGGCTTCTCAACTATTCTTCAACCTTCTAGCTGTTCCATCCCTCTTTGTCTTGTGTTGTGATTTTCCTTTGTTTTGGTGTACCAATACTAGCATATATATTGATGTTGGATGCATGGAGCTTTACTATTGTCTGGACTTCCTCCAGAAACACTTATTGGTGTTCAGGATGATCAAAAGGTACAAAATTCCCTTTCGGCAAATGTATT
>CABFWB010008472.1:0-17809 GCA_902151455.1 Timema bartmani
GGTTCAAGATAAGGCTGTAGGTATATTTTGTGAGTGGTTGCAAACCCCTAGTAACTCGACACCGGGTTATTTTTGTTAAACCTCCATAGTGATTTTACAATTAATATTTCCAAGATATAAAGTTTATCATTGAGTCATTTCCGGGAGAATCGACGGTTCAAATATTAGCAAACCAGGCTATGTTGCAAAAATATGAAATGGCAGTCAAGTAATTAGGACCGATGAAATGTTCGGACAGGGTTACAAAACTAACGTGTTGATCATGGAGTTCATCTCATCGTTACAGGACAGCGTAGGTGCACATGTGCAATATGTAAGAATAAGACTGTTAAAGAATTCGAAAGATATAAAGTCCCTTTATATGACACGTATTTTGAACAATTCCACTAATTAGAGTGCATTAGGGTCTACATTATTATGCTTATTGATACATTGATGTGTTTGTATGATTGGCGTATTTAAGAGACTTCACGTTTATTACAATGACATTATCAATTTAATACTTAAAGATAAGTTAATTTAAAACAACTTATTTTTAGAATGTTTCTGATTTTAAAATAAACTTAAGAAAAAAATATATAAAAGATTGAATATTAAATTTTTTATTTATTTTAAAATAAACTTAAAAAATAAAATCAAAGATTTAGTATTAAATTTTGCCTTGACATCCTCGGCCATGCCCAATGGGCCATTATCAACTGAGGCTATAATTTTTATATGGATAATACAGTTGACTTTTTTTAGCATGTAAATAACACATACATGTTATTTATGATTATTAGAGATGGGCTAAACTAGTGGGAGTGATTTTTTTTAAAAAAAGGTCATGAAAATAGTAGGTTAAGGTTGATTCTTCTTGCTTTGACAACAAAACCAAACATTGATGAATACGTGCATATAAAAAAAACCTAAGTAAAAAAGAAATAGCTTTATTTTATTTTCATGTTTTTTTACTAGTATTTTGTCTTTACTAATACTATTACTATCACTAAAACACAATTATACATTTACGTAGTATATTACTTTAATAACAATTTGTCATCCATGTTTTTAGTAATAATCTTAAATTGTTGCTGGATTGTGTATTCTGGACCCATGCAATTATTTCTTTCCAACATAAGTTGTTTTATAAATGGTTTTGTTTTAACTATTAATTTTTTATTTCTTAAGTTACCTGAAGTAAATAAAAATAATCCAGAACTCTCTCTAACTCACGTAAGAGTCAAAAAAATATTACCTTTTAAAAAAAATAGCACTAGTACATTTTTATTGCATTTTCGCAGGGTGGTAAGGTTTGAGTAGAGTTTTAGGGGTGGACTGAAACGCTCAAGTTAATCAACGTAAATGGGGGAACGCCGGAGAAAAGGATGGGACACCCTTGCCTAAGTCCATTTAAACACGTGCATAATCAGTATGATATATACATCTCTAAGAGCCAAATGTTCACAATCAAAACATTTAGAAGCCTGATTACTCTGTCTTTTGACAATATCATTTGTGAAGGCTTTAATAAAGTTAACCATTGCTTCTTAGGCTATTCAATGGTTAAATATATATAAAATGACTTCATATTCAACCCAAGAGTGCATGTATCAAATTGAAAAAACTCAACTATCCAAAAGACAATGTAAAATGTGTCTGTATATTTTTTAAAACAAATGCATGTGTATAGGTTTTTGGAGGGTATTTTTGAGCAAAAGACTTGACAGTATATTTAATTATAAAATTTAATTTATTTAGTGATTATGATAATATTCTCAGGCAAATTAAAACAGTTGATTCAAATTTGTCATTTATAGGTCAAGGCGAATGCATTGGGTAAATTTCCAGAAAAAATTGGTTGGTTGAGTTAAAAAAAATTACACTTTATAACACGTTTATTGCTTAAGATGATATTGATCAAAACATTTAGTTGACATATTTATAAAACATCTGCTTTGACAATCTTACATAATTCAATGAAATATATTGTGAACTCCTGAATTGTGATCACGTCATGTTAACGTGGAAAAGGGGAGGAGAGGATGTAAAGTGGAGAAAACTGAATAACTTAGTAGAAATTTAAATATGAAAAACAATGTTGAGGGAGTGATTTGGGAGAAGAAAGGAGGAATTACCAGCCGTAGGTGGCGCCCAGACCGGCGAACGAGACGTGGGACACGACGGGGGCGGCGGAGTAAGAGAGGGCGGGGGTGGCATAGCCTCCGTGGTAGGCGGCTACAGCGGGGGCAGCGTAGCCTCCGTGATAGGCGGACACGGCAGGAGCAGCGTAGGCACCAGCGTAGGCGGGAGATGCGTACGAAGAGTAAGCAGAGGCAGCGTACGATGCGTAAGCGGGGACGGCGCCGTAGGCGAGAGCGTCGTTGCTCACTCGCACGTCAGACTTGGAGACGCTGGAGTAAGGAGTGTCGATGGTCTTGGAGTAGGTGGACACCTGTCCCAAGTTACCGGGAGTCCTCAGGATGTTGGAGTGCTGGGAAGTGATGGCGGCGGGTGCGTACGCGGCAGAGGCGTAGGCGGGGGCGGCGTAAGAAAGAGCAGGGGCGCCATAGGCGATGGAGGAACCACCCAAATAACCGGCGTTAGCCACGGCCAGGACGGCGGCGAGAACTGCGAACTAAAACATTTTTGTTTGTAAGTTTTTGGATCTTACCTTATATAAGTAACAATCTAGTATTATTTAAGTGTGCTTACAGAAAAAAAATTAACAGCCCTTAATCACAGCACACTTTAAATTACCTTACATTAAATAATGTTATCAACATAATAGTAAACAATAATTTGTCTAATATTGGTCAAAACGAGAGTAACACGTTTTATTGGTTTATATTGTATTTATTCCTGGTAAAATCTAAACGGATACAACTAAAATATTATTTTAAAATGTTGGTCTAAACTATAAGTTTACAATGATTAAAATACACAGTCGGCACTTAACTATTTATTATGATGAAATAGAACGAGTGTGAACCAGCAACCACACTAATAAAAGAGTAAACTATAATTCCCAGTTGAGCTGTTAAGGATTCTAGTTCAGTCATTTGGATACCCCTTTAAAAGCGGAATCCAGATAACCTTTTCTTCAATAACACCAATCTGCATTGTTATTAATTAGTTATAACAGATTTGTACGCATACAATAATACAGTAGAGCATTTGAAATTTTGAATTAGTTAATTATTAATTAATACGTGATTCATAGTGAACCATTAAATAAATATATTGTCTAAGACTATATTAACGAAATAGCGTTTGATAACCTATTTGCTTATTTTGTAATAAATATTTAGTTGTTATTGCGCTGACTATTAGATATATCATCGTTAATTAAACGAATTCCAAAGCACTCAAATCCTATTCTGTTGATTTAAAATTTGGTGAAACAGAACAAACCCAATTTTAACCAACAAATGATTGTCCTTTAACTATTATAATTTGGGACGATCACATAAGTGAATAAAAGTAATACCAACTGATCTCTTATTATTTGTTTAATTTACTAGATGTAGACCAACGCCACTCCTAAGTAGGTCATATATTATATAAACGGTGGTTCGCTAGGATACGCCCTCTATCTTTACACACCTTGTACATGTTGATAATGAATGTTATTAACTTGAGAGCACTTCACTGTGTGATGACTGACGATTATTAGCCCCTCTATTTATATGCCCAATTCCACCTTTCACGAAACAGGCGGTCAAACAGGACTACGCGCGTTTTGCTTGCTCTCCCTCTGTGTGTGTGTGTGTGTGTGTGTCATGATGAATGAAGGCTGAACACATTTCCCCAACACGCATTGTGGTAATTTGGGCGTGTGGGTAACCAGATGTAGACCAAAGTGCCAACGACAACTCGACTATGGTCCGTACAACATTTGGCATTACAAAACCTTTAACAAACATGAAAATCTAGGGATAAACTATACATCCATTCAAGAGATAAGATAATGTTTCCTGGACACGTGATTCACGTTTGACTTAGCACACCAATTATGATCTACCCCTGTGATATCCAGGAATAGTCTCATTGCATGGCAGTCTTTAACTACAGGCCAGAGTGTTAATTGTGGCAACTCCACTTGTAGTGACGTCATGAGGCCTAGCGATCTGCTGGATTTTACGCAGAATTGTGTGACTATTTAACATTTTATTCATTTAAAAACTGATGTGTCCCTTTGAACGATATTGACAATAATTAATCTAAGCACGTTTTATATATATCACTAAACAAAAATACTTCAGGGGTTGAAAAATACAACAACCTGGCGGTTTAAGGGTAGGGTGACAGACTTATGTGCTGAGGGCTCGGGGTTCAATCCTCGGTCCCGGCACAGATTTATCTGATTGCCAAACCCTTCCTTCACCTCTGACAAGACGTGTATTAATCACAACTTGTGAATGTGAGGAATGCCAGGCCTCCACCGTGGCTCGGATCCCACGTTAAACTGTAGGTCCTCCATTTCATCTCAAAATCACCCTACCATTATACATTAGCGTAATTGCGTATAGCCCGAACGGGTAGTAAGACGCGGTGCTAATAATAATAACAACAACAAATATGTAGGCCAAATAATAATTTTAAAATAAATTGGCTAGGTACTCCTAAGGATTATGTACCACTCACAAACACAATTAGAAAATTATGATGATTACAAAAAAGGTACTGCTTCGAAGCCACTAATACACAAGGTCCCGGGTTCAATTCCCATGTCCAGGTGTAGGTAACTCTTTAGAAAATATTTTAATAAAATTAAGAGTGTTATTTATGTAAATGCTTTTAATCCTACTAGGCTTGAGATATATAATATTTAACATCATTTCTGTGAAGTGTTTAACTTTCCTTCTTTTCTGGACAAGAATTTTAACTGCAAAGTTTATCATTCCTATACTTGATATTGTAGTTGATAGGAAATATATTTCAAAGCGTTGACAAATACAAAGAAAATAATTCAGGCAAGGAATTACCGCAGAAACAGTTGTTAATAAATTGATCTAAATCTGAATCCTTACAAATTTATTTATAAGCCAAACACAGGAAAAGTTTTTTTAGCACCACGTTTTACTAACAACTCGGGCTATAACTTAAGCTTATGTACTTCACGCTAGTGGTTTTAGAAATAAGTAAGGCTATAATTATAGGAAGTGTACCCACATTTGCGTGAAGAGAGAGTGGAAAATTGTTTTGGAAAATAAACCTCAGTACACCCGACTGAGATTCGAACCCCGATCTCCCCGTCATCGGCAGTCTAGTCTACTGCGAGAGTTGCGGCTTAGACCATGCGACCGCCGAAACGGGTGCATAGGAAAAGTTGCTTCAGATTTTTGTGCTGAAGAAACCTATTTTCAAACTTTTCTGTTATTAAAATTTTCCTTAGTGTCCAATAACTCCAATCCTCAAAATGGTTGTTGAAGGACTAGTTAGTCCTCTGGTAAAATTATTGAATTAGTTAGCATCTGTATCACGCCCAACTAAAATATCAATGCAACAACTGCATTCCAAACGAACATAGTAAGCATTACCATAAATGTACAAAACTGACGATTATGGAATCATGTCAGATGTTAGTTGAAAATCACTAATCAGATCCACAAAATAATTTAAATTGTATGTTTTGCAATTATTTGACCCAAAACATAATGCAATAAAATCGTGAACCACACAGAATTTCAAATCAAGTAAATTACACGAGAAACAAACTGAACTAAATCATCAATACTACACCTTCCTTCACCTCTGACAAGACGTGTATTAATCACAACTTGTGATTGTGAGGAATGCCAGGCCTCCACCGTGGTTCGGATTCCACGTTAAACTGTAGGTCCTCCATTTCATCTCACAATCACCCTACCATTACACATTAGCGTAAGTGCGTATAACCCGAACGGGTAGTAAGACGCGGTGCTAATAATAATAATAATAATAATAATAATAATAATAATAATAATAATAATAATAATAATAATCAATACTACACGTGGCTGTGTTGTCGACCGGCCTCAACGCAGTGTTGCCAAACTTCAGTATTCCGGCCTGTAACTAAAGACGGCAGTGCTCATGTCCATGCTTTTCACTCTTAGTTTAAGGTGGGAGTGCAGGAAACGAGATTTAAAGGCTTATTTTTTGCAGTTTTTTTTAACAAAACATTTATTTGGTAAAAATAAATAAATTCTCCAATAGAGACAAGAGTTTTAATTTTCTCCACGTGCTGATATCAAGGGCGCACTCGAATTGCGGAATAAAATATACCTGTCAGCAGGCATTGAATTAGGGCGCACTCAAATTGCGGAATAAATATACCTGTCAGCAGGCATTCAATTAGGGCGGACTCGAATTAGGAAGTAGAATATACCTGTCAACCAGTGCACACGAATTACGGAACAACCTGTAATCCCGTTCAACTCCTAACCTCCCTTAGTTGAGTCAAGGCCAAGGCCAGTTAAACGTTTAGCTTGGATACGATAAGATTTTAATATAGTCATCATTCAGAGTTGTTCGTGACTGATTTCCAAGTTTTACCTTGTACAGCTTTGCAGTTCAAGTAGCTTGGTAATTTATTCTTTCATCAATTTACTTTTTTACAATGAAAATGAATAAGCATTTTAGAAGAATATAACATTTCAGATTAAATTACCTTGGTCGTTTGTATTTATATTCAAACATTTTTATATATTTAGGTGGTCAATATACAATTCGAAACATGGAACTTAAGCAAATGTTGAGTGAACTAAGGTCCGCTAAAATTTTTTCCAAAACTATAAGTTTCGACGCATGCAAGAGCTGATTCAAATGTTTAGTTATAAGATAGTGTGGGGTTTCATGTTAATAATAAGGAACCCAAATCATAATCAAAGTTGTAAGCAATATATGTTCTAAATTTCAATTAGTTCCTTCAATTATAGGGCTCTAACTTTTAAAACTCTAGTAGTTTTTCATTCTTGGAAAGTCTTTGTTGGAATTATAGCATCGTGCTGTTTTATTTTATATGTACCCGGAAGCTGTGAGATGCACGTGTGGCCTCAAAGTGGAAAGGGGAGGTTTGGCGCGAACAGCTAGCCAGTCAGAATATTAGTTTTTAGCGTCTGCTTTTGATATATTGAGAAGGGAAGCGTTAGACGCGCTACACTTCCCGGTTAGCACTCGAGCTATAGACACGTGCTAAGAAGTACTTCACTAATAGAGGTTACTTTCGTTTAGGCTTTAGGACGTTAGAGAAGGGTGGAAGGAAAGAGAGACCACCATGGTGGATGGATGCCCCATGTGGCTCAACTATTGTAGCTTACAATCTGCAACTAAGTCTTAAAGTATTAACTAACCTTATTTTTATACACAATATGTAGGGATTAAATTATTATTATTATTATTATTATTATTATTATTATTAGCACCACGTCTTACTACCCGTTCGGGTTATACACACTTACGCTAATGTGCAATGGTAGGGTGATTGTGAGATGAAATGGAGGACCTACAGTTTAACGTGGAATCCGAACCACGGTGGAGGCCTGGCATTCCTCACATTCACAAGTTGTGATTAATACACGTCTTGTCAGAGGTGAAGGAAGGGTTTGGCAATCAGATAAATCTGTGCCGGGACCGAGGATTGAGCCCCGGTACCTCAGCACAGAAGTCTGACACCTTACCCCTAGACCACCAGGCCACCTAGTAGTGCTTAAAGATTAAATGTAATAAAATGTCAAGTGTTAACGTTAATTACTGTCTCCAAAATAAAACTTCCGACTCAACTTCAATCTTTTTATTCAAATAAGTTATCCACCCCTATCATTGTTAAATAACCCCGAGATTAATCTGAGAGACTCTACCCAACCAACTGACTGTCGTGGATCAACCCAAGAGAAGAATATGGAGATGAAGATAACCGACTAGGTACATATTTATAAAATGTTTGTGCGCAATGCAAACAAATTCATGTGTTAAGATAAATGATGTAATTAACGGAGAAAAAAATAAGAAAATAAATTGTATGCAAACAAAAACCCATAAATCAAACATTTTTTCAATATGTCATAAATCAATTAGATCGATACAATTTCGTAAAATGTGTAGCATATAAATTTAGTTCTGTTGTGTTTTAGTTTAGTAGTAATTTTATCATTTAGTCAAATTATTTTGTTTTTAATACGACTTGTGATATAAGTGTCATATCTATAATAATAAATAAATGGTAATTCATTTTCCATTTTGAACAAAGTCATTATGAATGTAATTTCCACTCCGCAGTTCATGTAAGGTTATTAACGAGCTCAGATGAGTTGTTCCGCAATTGGTGTGCACCGGATATCCACAGTTATTGAATATCTGTCATGGGTGACCTGGAATTTAACGAAAACATTTTTCTATTTATTTAATAGGTTTCTCATTGATTGCCACTATTTCCATGACAGGTATTCAACAACTGTTGATATTGCCATGTGAAGACAATTAAACTATGTTTCTACTGTAGCAAAGTCAGCGCCCGGGATGGACTTGTGAATTAATAGGACACTTAAAGCTATAACTGAACTACTTGCAATGGTGTCAGCGTTTATACTGCCGCTCGTACAGTGTTTGATTATTTAATGGTTAATGGTTGGCGATATACTAAACCATTGGAAAGTAGGCCTGTTCGGGAATAACATTTTGACTTCGGGAAGAATCATTTTACCATGAGAATGGTTTGTGAAAACGGAACAAATTTTAGTCTAAGCTTAGCCTCCTTATTCATTCCAATTAAAAAATATGATCAAATGATAAAAGCTTAGGGCAATTTGATCACGACTATGGTCGAGAAACGTGATAAAAACTCTTAAGTTGAAATTTAGAGGTCTGAATTCAGTAATTTATTTTTAAAATATAAGTTTTCCAAATAAAAACTAATTAATAATTTGTCTAACAAGTGATGGTTAAGGTTTTGATTTAAGGTGAAAATAAAATCCTAGGTTTCATACAACTTTTATAAATCATGTATTTTTAATCAAGCATTTTTAGTATAGATATAAATAAATTCTAAGTTCTTAGAAAAAAATTGATGGCATGAACTGTAATAAATACTTACACAATAAAATATCAAGGTATTCAATCCAATATGAATAGATAAAATCGAGGCATAGCTTTCTCCATAAGAATAACAACAAAATTTCTCAACTGAGCAAGTGTGTCTAGTTACATCTTACGTTTTAGTTACTAAACCTCTCAAAAATGAGCTGTTGGATTTCAAAAATATTAGTTTACCCAGCTATTATTATCTCTCTGTATATAAAAGCGAAAGCCCTGACTGACTGACTCATCACTAATTCTCACACTTCCCACGAAGCTAGAGGGCTGAAATTTAGCACAGGTGTTCCTTATAAGCTAATTAGGAAAAGTAAATATGTTTCATTCAGATGCTTTGTGATTAAAAGGGTGAAATCGGGGTAGCTACCCTAATCAACAATATTGCTTTATAAACTCTTTTTAAGCGTTTAGAGGGTAATAATCCTATAAGTTTGTTCTAATAATGCCTTTGAAAAAATATAGCAATTATTTTTAACCCCGTAGATGCTTCTAAAGGGTGGTAAAAAATGAATACAGACAATTAATTAAAATATGTAATTAAGTTTTAATATGCAACTCCAAGAGATGGTAGAAGTCTGTAGTTTATATTTTGCTGAATTTTGTGGTGTTTATGGTGTCTGGGCCTCAGGCAGTAGGCGAGGGGGCCTGCCAAAAATAAAACTCCCCATTAAACTCTTCGCGGTGTTTCTCGCGTAGCGATAATAACTATGCCATTAAGATTCGAACAAAAATTCCTTCTTTCCATCCAAATATAAATAACACAATATCCCGTGCGACGAACGGGAATTCAGCTGGTCTAGACTATAAAGAAAATGGATGCCATTCCAAGCAATAATATCAACGTAATTGAGTGTCTTGATGCAAAATGAGTCTGGCGAAGCCGTATTTCATGCATGATTTAATATTTAAAAACTACTTTTATCATTACTTTTCACCAAAATTGTATTTTACTTCTTTAAATATATTCAGGGATAAATATTACCATCAAGTAGCGTCGTGTGATGGTTATTAAAATTGCACTCAATTGAGTTAACTAGGTAAGGTAAAAGCGGTTGAAGTGTTGGGTACCCGTCTAATTAAAGGAAGATAGATTTAATCTAACTTTATTATCTTAATACTATTGTTAATGAGCATTAGATACAAACGTCACATTGATATATGGTCCTTAATAATTGTAGGCGTTTAGTATTAATTTTTCCCGCCCGAGTTTCGGGAACATCCAATTTCCCGGAGTTCGGGATCCCGAACAGGCCTAATGGAAATGTAACCGAAATATGTGCCCAAATGCACAGCCCATATCGGTGCAGAAAGTTAATATGAAGCTATTAAGTTTAAGTAAACAGTAATATCCATCGAACATTCAATTGGACGCATGAGGATGTGTTATCTACACAACTTATCTTAATATATATAATTCTTCTGTACGTGTGTATGTCACTGAACTCCTCCTAAACGGCTGGACCGATTTTGATGAAATTTTTTGTGTGTGTTTGGGTGGGTCCGTGGATGGTTTAGATTCACAATTGGACCCGGTAGGTGGCACTGCAATCGGGTTCTATGATTTTTTTGATTTTTTGATTTTTTAGGGATTTTTTTGGAGTCCTTTGGGGGGATCAATAAAATAAAATTAACTGTACCCGGCATACAAATTTGTAAGCAAGATTCGCAATTTTTTTCGATACAGCTGATATTTGTGGAGTTGTGGGCAAAATTCCAAAAATGAAAATATGTTTTATTTTGTATGTTGTCTTGACAAACACTGAAATTGTAATATTTGTGTTACTCACTTATTGGAGTTCATTGTGAATTTGTAATTGTGATGATCACATAGTATTTGTTTTATTATCAAAATCAATTATACCACCCAAACGAAAAGCCGACGTTTCGGGCAGGACAACGTCTGTTGGGTCCGCTAGTATATTATATATTGTGATGATATATTAGATATATGAACACTAAAAAATATAATACTGGTAGAGGAAGATTACTCTTAAGGGGGGAAGGACCTAATAATAATAATAATAATAATAATAATAATAATAATAATAATAATGTATTTATTTGTTCGGAGTTAAGGTCAACATCTTTTCTTACACTTAGCCCCCATTCATTTCTGCAAGATTATTATATTTTGTTCTTTTCTTTCTGAATAAAATGATGTATAATTTAGGATACTTTTTAATAATATTAGTGTAGTAATAGATTATTTAACATTAAGTACACTTTTTAATAGTAAGGGAGACCGGGGCTACTTGTAACAGTAACGATAGTGCGCCATTATTCGCTGGAGTGACAAGTTGGTTTGGTCACAGTAGCATTGGTGGGTCCCTTCAGTTTGATTTGTGACTATGGAGATTGGACGTCTGTACGAGAATAAAGAGAAAAACCAATAATTTTTTTCTATAAGGTAAAAAAATATTTTTCAATACGCTTTCACCTTTATTATCAGTAATTTGTAATACCTTTTTTTTAGCAAACATTCTTTGTGGTTTTGGCTTTCAGAATATGTCCTTAGTCTTTCTGTTAAAATAGGCTTAGCCCATATAAATTAATAATTCATTTAATGGCGTCATGAGGTGTAGGTTGTAACACCGCGTTTTGTTACGACATTTTGAGTGCTGTTAGTGTCCTCTGAAATTTTATGGTATCTTTTATATAAACACATTTAATAATACTTCCCAGGATAAACAATACTAGTGATTTTTTCACTCAATTTCCGTTTAGCTAAAAAAGAGTTATGAATAAAATAATTTAATTAAATATGTAATTTCAGGTGCCGAACTACAAGAGGAAGTCTTATCGAGGTAACACGGATGATGACGTGTTGGAGAGAGCAGCTCATCCTGTGAGAGAGGGAACCTCCATCAGACAATCGGCAAAAAGTTATGACATCTGCCATGTAACCCCTTACAAGATACATCACAAGGAAAAATAAACTTTGGAGAATCACGCGTTTTCGCAGAATAGTCTAAAAGGATTTCACCATTAAAACTCATTATTATTGTCAAAATTTAACTCCGCAGTATTTACTATATTTACTAAACAAGCAAGAGAAACCAGCTCCCTATATCCAATAGGAAGCTAGCCTTCAATGCACCTGTCGCAGAGACGTACCTGATTGGTTAGTCTTGACACTGTCACGAGAGGTCCAAGGGGCAAGGGGCACGTCCGCATATAAGCTATATGTGCGTATGAAAATACACAGAAAGTGCCGCTGAAATAGCGAGATTAGACGTAGAGAGAGGGCCGGAGTAAATACAGTGAAAGAGCCGGTGAAATAGCTAGACTAGACGTAAATATAGAAAATGTGTGTCAACGATAAAGTGAGAAGTAACAACAGACAATACATAGTTTAATTTCAAAAATGTGTAAAGGAAGAAATAATTATTTAAATAAAGCGTGTACAACATCAACAGTTGTATTTATTACACAAATAAAATCCATATCACAATAATTGGCGCTCGAACACGGAGCTATAAATACCAATTATATCTCAAACAAACCGTAATATCATAATTGTCGCCCAATCGCGGGACAATTACAACTGCAAACATTCAATATCATTATAATTATAATTTTAGCTTAAAAATAATCCAGGTGAAAATTATTAACCCCAATTTGTTAATTCTATTTTTCTATAAAGTATTTAGACAATTTTAATTTCCTAAAATAAATATTTGTTGAAGTTTTCTCCAAAGTAGCTAACCAAACGTATACCGAGTTAATTTTTGCCTGATCCTCAAGTGGACAAGAAGTTTCTGGCTGGATATTATGGAAACAAACTAGTTTTCACTCCAATACAGGAATCTGCTCTTGTTACCAACATCGAAACGGGTTCGGATGTTTATTTTAGACTCACGCCACACGATGTGCAATACATTGCCTACCTGTGTGGGAAGCATTACGATATTACGATGACAAAAACCTGGAGTGACAATGAAACAGCTGGTGCAAACTGGCTATCATTTTTAAAACGTCATCCTTCATTATCGATTCGAGCTTCGGAGTCTACTAGTAAAGGCCGAACATCCAGCTTCAACGGTGTTAATTTTTTAACTAGCTGATGTTTACAATAGGCATTCATTCATTACAAATTATGTTTGGAACATGGACGAGACCGGAATCACCATCGTTCAAAATAGGTAACAAATTATTGCAAGAAAGGTGTAAAACAAATAGGATCAATGAATCTAGCTGAAAGAGGACAACTTGTTACTCAAGCCGTTGCAGTGAATGCTTTCGGAAATGCTATTCTTCCAATGTTCATTTTCCCCAGGTTGATATTTTATGACCACTTCATCAGAGATAGTCCAACAGGTTGCATAGGTGTTGGAAAAATATCTGGATGGACAAAAGACACTGAGTTTCTGACTTTTCTTAATCATTATGTTGATTGTGTTCGTCCTTCTCAAGAGAGGCCTGTCCTCTTCTCCTAGACAATCATCAGTAGCATTTAGCGCTCACATGTCTTGATTCCGCTAAAACTACAGGGGTTGTAATACTTTCATTTCCCCTCATCGCCAACAGCTACTAGATCGAAGTGTTTTAGGACTTAAAAGACAAATAAACAGAGCAAAGGCTGCTTGGATTATAAATAATAAGACCCCAAATGATACGGTTAGGCCTATGACAATATTCCACATTCCATCCGTTTTAAAAGTAGCATTTCAGATTGCCACAATCCCAACAAATATTCAATATGGTATCCAGAACTGTTGAATATTTCCTTTTAATAGGGGAGTATTTTAGGACGCAAACTTCTCTGCTTCATTTGTGACTGACAGTCCAAATCCAGAGCCAACACCAAAGCCACCCAATGCGGCTTCTTCTGACAAATCATCACTTGACAGACCCACCACACCAATTTCTGTTTCAACTAGAACCAATAACGATATTTCTGTGTATCCGGTAGGAGTTGCTGGTCCTTACAAGGCCAATATCTCCCAAAATATGGCCAAGCTTTCCCCTGAACTAGTTATGCTACGTCCAAAAGCGGCTCCACCAAGAAAAAAAAAAGGGCGGGAAAAACCCCAAGAAAAATGCATTTTAATATATACTCCAGAGAAGAACGCACTTGAGGAAGAATATATTATTATTATTATTATTATTATTATTATTATTAGAATTTAAAGGCCCATCGACACAGTGAGATCATTAGGGCCTTGAACAATTTAAAAAAATTGTAAAATCCCCATAGGGGAGAGACATTACAATTCACATGCCTATGCAGGTGAATACAGAATATAAAATAACAATATGTAATAATTGTATATATATAAATAATAGATCTCATTATGATAAAATACCCATAGGAATGCTCAAATGGACTATTAGTACATAATGAGTGATACACCTGCTAAAAAAAACCACAAGTGTATACATTACATTAATAGTACAGAACAAACATACAAAAATATAACACGCTAAAATAACAAAACATGTTAAAATAAAAATACGTTAAAAGATACTATCTCTTAGGAATACAATTTGGTTGAGGACCTTTTTAGGTCCTTTTGCTTTTCCCAATCTCTCCTGGACCTCCCGCTTCAGGAGAGGTTTCGGTTTATCTTGGAGAGACTGGGTCGTCGGATCCTTGCACGAAGGCTTTGTTAAGGCCCTCGACGCTTTTTTTATATTAATTTTTTCGGCGGTCTCTCGCGGGTCCTTCCTCAAGGCACCAGTGGGATTCTCCTCGGTGGTACAGGTAGTGGAGACGACTTCAGTGAAGGTGACGTTTCCTGTACAACTTTTAGCGGCACCTTAGTTGGTGCTGGTTGACTTTGCATATCTCGAGTAGAGAAGAGTGGCACAGGTCGTGTAGACGTTTTATCAAGATTAACTGCGCAGTGGCAGTTTTGACAATTGATGTTCTGGCTAACAATCTGGCTATACGATGTTTGAAATACCAGAGCTTGACCGGATACATATTCCTTGCGTGCCTAAGCATAAGATGTCTTCTTTTCACATTGAGTCTCCAGGACTTTTTTCTCCTCCTTCTATTTCGTGAAAGACCCGAGACCAAGCTGAATGAGGACCCTTGCAGTTGACGCAGAGCTTATGAGACTCACAGGGTGTATCGTGATCCTTATTTCCGCAATCCGCACAAGTTGGATTTCCACGGCATCTCAGCTTAGTATGCCCGAATTCCTGGCACTGAAAACAGCGCCGAGAATTGGGAACATATGGCCTGACTGAGCACATGGAAGCCTGCTGGAACCTCCTTTGGAAGAGCGGGAGTCACAAAAGTGAGTATATATGCATCCGTATTTTTCTCTTGTCCATTCTTTTTGGTGATGATAAGGTAAACCTCGGTGACATGCTGAGGGGAAAGCTCCTCACAAATATCCTCAATACTTACGCAGTCGAGGTCATAACAAGTGAACACTCCCTTGCAAACATTGAGGAACCAGTGAGGCTCCACCTTCACCGGTATATGAGCCGTATTACTCAACGGTATTTCAGAGATCGCCATTATGTTTGAGGACTGTGTGTCAGTCATAGTCTGAATCATAATGGTGCCATCACGCAATTTCCTTATTAAAACGTCAGATTTTGCTGCTCCATTTATCACTTATTCAAGGATAAATGGGATAACACGTTTTAGGTCTTCAGTTTCGTCTACTCAAGACATCAGCAGGAAGAGGGGCCGGGGCTTCACCTCTTCCTGGATTTCTACAATAACAGGGCTGGACGGCCTTACCCGTTTCCGCCGCTTATCAATATTACGGCCCTGTGAGGGACCGGGCAGTAAGTTGCCAGCGGGGGTTAGCAGTACGCTGCTAGCGGACAGTAAGGTGTCAGCTGGGACAATGGAGGCCATGCCTTTTTATGGGGACAGCCTGCACAATACCCGGATCGTAGACCCAGGGTGATCCAAGTTGGTTCTACCTCATTATCCAATCAGCATTGATTCGTCTCAATTGGCTCATGACGACTATACTAATATGCAATCTATGGATATGACACGAAATAATACAGAAAGTGGTTCTAATTATTTGAGCTAATATATACGTTACAAAATGTAAACATGCAAATATGTCTATGATTCAATACTAAGATGTAATAAAAATGGAAGTAAAGCTTATAAAACGTATTTTTTTTACTTATCTCAATGTTGTTAAAAGTCTTTCTTCAGGATAGATAGGTACTCTACAATTTGTAGCATTTTTTTAAAGGCTATCTTTAAATTTGTATAATTAATAATAATAAACAAATTTGTTGAGACTTATATAAAAGTTCTGAAAGTGTTCAGGATACATGTTTAATTCTTTAAATAAGTCAAATATTCCATATTTTCAACCACTAAGGATTCGCCCAAAATATTTTCTTCCATTGAATATTGGCTAGTTGTACGAGAGTCAGGGTATCTCTATCTTCTGAAGATGTGAACACGTCCACGTCACACGAAGCTATGCCTCATCTGTATAATTCGATCACGTCACGTCCGCCACGTTCCCTACCCGCTCTCCGCCATGTTCTCCGTGTGAGTTGCGCCTTAAGGGAGAGCCCATCAAAATGACGTGTGACATGTGATTTGACGCGTGATCTTCCATCTAACATGTATCTTCAGGTTACACCGATGTAAACACGAGTCAGCGCCTACAGAAGATGAATGACATAGGGCCGTATGCAAGAACTTGACTAAGTAGACGCTTTGTTGACACTAGCGTGGGTTTGCTTGCGTCATCATAGGTTAAAAAATGGAGCGATAGTGTGCTCGGGACCACACTCTATGTCCTCGCATACCACCCCCAAGTGTTAGACGACACTATGCGACTTCCATTTCTTTATACACCTTAAGAAGTGCCTCGGTGGTCGGTGTTTTGATGACGATGATGAACTGCTAAATTAAGTTACAAAATGGCTAATGACNACGATGATGAACTGCTAAATTAAGTTACAAAATGGCTAATGACAAATGCGGCTGATTTCAATTACAGTGGTGTACAAAAGCTTGTGTCGCGCTTCGATAAGAGTCTCAATAATAGTGGGGACTATGGTGAAAAATAGTATAGGTTTGTAGAATTTGATAAATATTAAAATTTTAAAATATAATTTTATGTCTTTTTTTATAGCAAGGAACTTACTTTCCGGATAACCCTCGTACTCTATTTTACATATTTCAATTGATAATAAAGTGATAGCCTAAACGAAAACATTTAGAATCCTTAAAAGTTTAAGAGGTTTACTTCGTGAGAAGTAAAACACGATCAAAACTGTGCCTTTTCACCCCCATTTTACGGTAAAAGCATGTAAACCTAGAAGATTGTTTATACCCTTTGATCAAACGAAAATTAATTGTTATAATTGGTATTTATAAGTTTACATGAAAAATATAAAATGATAACTTTTCAGGCTGCGTGTCTAATACACTTTGGTTCTATTAGAAAATAAAAACAGAGGATACAGTGAAAAGTGATAAATTGTCAATTTATTTATTTATTTACATCATAAAAATTAGCTTATGTACATTTATGGGTAGGACAGTCTTTATAAAGTGCAATTATTTAAATAGTGAAAATGGAAATGACGATAGTTTCAACATCTATGCTATGATCTAGTAGGCGTAGTGAAGACCGTAAGCGTTGCTGTAGGTCATATGGGAGACGACGGGAGCAGCGGAGTAAGCGACACCAAGGAGGCCGTGGCCAGAGAGAGTGGTGGAACCGGTCCTAACCACGGGGGAGGCATAAGCTCCGTGAATGGCTGGGGCGGCATAAGCTCCGTGAATAGCAGGGGCGGCATAAGCTCCGTG
>CABFWB010008473.1:7414-17803 GCA_902151455.1 Timema bartmani
CAGTTTTTGTTAGTCTTTTTCATGAATAACAATAAGTTTTAAAATGTAAATAAAGGTTTTTTTTTATTTATATTAACATAATCTACTAGAAATTAGAAAAATTAGAAAATATATTACACAGCTACAAACAAAAAAAAGACAGTTTGAATCACATTGTAATTTACTGTTTTAATGATTATTATATTTCATATTTTGAGTAAAATAACATTTTCCCAGATTTTTTATTTTTTAATTTACCAAATTCCCGTTTTTTTTCACCGGCCGCTTCAAATTCCCGATGAATTCCAGTTTTCCCGGATGGTAGACACCCTGTAATCTCTATTGAAAGTGACGGCTACAGATCACATGTCGAGTCGCATGAATACGTGAACATTGGTTTAGTCTCTGACTGCACACTATCACTTACAAATCTTTGGGCCGACATATTATTTTATTTTTTATTTATTTTTAGGAAGAACCCGATTTCTCCCCGTCATGTAGAGACGCTGATCAAACGATAGAAGGCCAAGCTGTCTTCAAATCTCACCTCGGAGAAATGGGCCAAGATTCGACCAAACTGATAACGTGTGGTAATTTCAACAAAAAGTTGAGATTTGAAGAGTGCAACTTTAAACAAATGAATGAGGATTCCCTTGATGATGATGATGATGATGATGATGTGGAGGAAGAGGCCGTAGAGGAGGCTGACTATCGTGATGTTGAGGAAGATGTTGATAGTGATGGTAAGAGGAAGGATATGGATAGCTATTACACGACGCGGAGTAACCCCAAACAGACACATGAACCCTCCTCCAAGCTGAAGAAGGACCAGGTTGACCTCAAGGTTCAAGAGGTCAGGATGTGTGACAGCTGCAGCAGGGGAAGTGCGTCTCAAGGTGATATCTGCGACCCGGTCGAAACGGGGCGACACAAGTTTCAAGAGGTCAGGATGTGGAGCAGCTGCAGCGCGTCTCAATGTGATATCTGTGACCCAGTCGAAACGGGGCGACACAAGTATCAAGAGGTCAAGATGTGGAGCAGCTGCAGCGCGCCTCAAGGTGATATCTGTGACCCAGTCGAAACTGGACGACACAAGTTTCAAGTGGTCAGGATGTGTGGCAGCTACAGCAGGGGAAGTGCACCTCAAGGTGATATCTGCGACACCGGTCAAAACGGGGCGACACAAGTGCAGCGTATGCGATAAGCAGTTCTCCATCAAGAAGCATCTTATCGACCATTATCCCGCCCACATAGAGCCCGAATACAGGTGTGTCGTGTGCTCCGAATGGTTCTCTGATAGAAAAATGCTCGTCTCTCATTACAACACCCACATAAAGCCCCCGGGGTTCGACTGCACGGACTGCGGCTTGAGCTTCGCAACCAAGGCGGAGCTTCTCGGCCACTTCCCTCTCGCTAAAGAGAAAGTTCAGTTCAAATGTTTAGAGTGTGGGATTTTTTTCTGGAACAAGAGGTTTCTTCTGTGTCACTACAGTACCCACCTCAAATCAGACAGGGGGCGGTGCAAGTGCGGGAAGTGCAAAAAGTGCTTACGTAGGGCGAAGAGGTCCTCGGAACACCTCGGGACCCGTCAGGAGACGGAGGAGTACAGGTGTGAGGAATGCGACGCGAGTTTCACGACAAAGTTCATGTTGTTGAACCATCGCCAGAAGCGACACCAGAGAAACACCTGCAAACTGTGCGGGAGGCGTTTCAATAAAAGAGCGTCCTTGCTGAAACACAAATTGATCCATTATAAGAAGAAAGTGGAGTGCGAGGAGTGTGGTAAAGTGTATGTCTCTAGTAGATATCTAAAGTATCACCGCCTCAATTATATCAAACAAAATGACTCACACAAATGAAGACTTTTGTGCCATCTTATAAAAGTAATTTGTATATAATTTCACTCGTTTTAAAAGAATCCAATTGGGAGATTCATTGGGGTTGTTTTTTTTTTGTTTGTTTTTTTGTTTTTTTTTTACAAATAATCTAACTTAAAACATAACACTTCATGGAAGTTATTACACCATGTGTGATTTTAACTGTGATATTCACAAGTCAGAATTGATATTAAATTTGTTCGAAGGTTACTTTTAATTGTATCCAGCGACCCGAAAAACAGGGCAAACTCAGGAAATTTGGTCAAATTTATGGAATCTTCACATATTCAATATAAAAAAAATATACCATTTTTTATCAGGGTTCCTATGCATTATGGAAAGCCTGGAATTTTAAAATATTTCCTCCAGATTTGGAAATGTTATTGAGTTTCTTATTTTTTCCAATTTTTTGGGTTGTCCTGGAAATTCCTTTGTCCTCCTTTTTTTAAACGGGTCAGTAAAATTATTACTATTGTAAAAATTAGATAACCTTTATTATACTTATAACTAAGAACTAAGAGGTAATTAAAACATAATATTAGCGAAAATTTGCAAGTGATTTATTTATGTAATGAGTTATGTTTTAGTTACTAAACGAGTTGGGATCATGCATTAAAAAATTATATTTTTTTTAAGTAAAATAAAATATGTAATGATTTGTATTTTGCCAAGATTACTTTATAGACTTGTCCTTGAGGAACTGCTTTGAATCCTTGAAATGTCCTGGAACCCTGTTTATTTACAATATTTAAAATAAAATATTTATTTCAGTTAATACTCATCATGAATATATTTTACTACGGTGGTCCCTGTTGAACTTACTAATGTCATCTTTGCTCCTCTGATGTGCATCTTTCGCCAAAGTCGAGTCATGGCTATGCGCATGCGATAAAATTAGATAACGTTACAGTAACAAGAAACTAAATAAGACATGTCTCACAACAATTTTAAACCAGTCTAGTGTGAGGTGGTTTTTTAATGTCTCAATATGATCTCCTTAAAATCTAATTTAGATCTCACCCAATATCCCATCCAATCCTTTACACCCTTCACAGAGGGACACAATTTCAGAAGGTGTATACAAATATTACATCAAATTGCGATATTAATATTTGTAATGTATAGTGACTGAAAAAGTTGGAAGAGTATCGGGATGTTTTTAAATGTGAGGCAAAGCGTGAAACACCCATAATAAGTTGTTGTTGCATAACACTACCGGTACTTTAGATTTTTAAATTACCTGTTAAAAAAGTTTATCTAGGTAAAGAGAAAAGATTGAAATGAAACCACAAACCCCACCGTATTGTTTTATTCTGATATATCAGAATGTTTCTCTACTGCCATTAAATAGCTGTAATCTAATCTAATGGTCTGTGCTAAAATACAGTCTTGTTCTAAAAATGATCTATGTGGAAATATGACATTGTATTTAGTGAAAGATCTAAAATATGTTAATGATGTGTAAAAGTTATCTTCTTCTTTGGAAATGTTTCCAAGATATGAGCGTTATTGTGGGTGTTGAAGCGAAGAAGATTCAAACCTTAACACTTTCATATTCCAAACCTTCTTATATTAGTTATAACCACATTTAAATATATTATTTAAATTTTTAAAAAATGTCACCTGGACACGGGAATTATTCTCGTAACATTTAGTCTGGTACGCCACTGCCCTGCCTACCGAGCTATTCAGAGTCTTCCTGCACCCCAAGACTAGCCTTCACTCATGTTGCAAGACAAACCCTTGTTAAGTGATTGGTTGTCTAAAGAGTAGGGGTAGAACTTCACCCCCAGTTGAAGAAACTATAATTAGGGTTTATAGTTATTTAATCTTTTGATGTTTAAATCATTCATAAAACTCTAAACCTGAAGGCACAGAACGTTAAGTGTATTTTGAACTCAACTTAAAGGTTTACTAATGTCAATTAGAAATCCGACACCTTAGCCCAGCCGGTAAGCGTGTCTCTACTGAGCTAAAGGTCCTGAGTCAAATTCCCAGCATTGGTGAAATGTGGGTTTACCCTTTCACAATGATGAATAAACGGCCAGGGGACTGGATGTTGTGTCTTTCCTAGTTTTAAGTTATATTATGAGGCAAATGAAGTTACGACAGGTCTAGTAAGCCGGTAGTGGACAATATTTAGCTTGGATATAAAACAGACCCAGGCTGGAAACAGTAATGGATGTATTGTAACTTACAGTATAGTACAAGGCCATTACATAATTATTTTGTTTATTGTTTACTAAAATTATAATATCCAAGTGACATTTCTAGATGAGATATCTACATTGTAATTCTCTAAATAATACCATAATCTGTGATTAAGCTTTTAATTTGCAAGTAAATTATAGTTTTGAGCGAGATGCACGAGTTTTAATCAAAGGTATGATTTATTATTTACCTCACTCCGAGTTTATAATGGGCATTAGTTTGTGTTCTGTCTTACGACGGGTCAATTTATTTTGTCAGTGAACTTAGACCCCAATGCACCCTGTCCTCTGCCTCCTCCTTAAGATCCCAGAATTTTATTCTTTCATTCAAGTCATCCAATATTTGGATCCTCCTCCTTCCTTAGCTCCTCCTTCCTTCTATGTAGTATCTAGAACTGGTTCAAACCAAAAAACCTGGTTAAAACTGGAAAAAAAGCATTTTTTAAAATATTTTTCTTGGAAAGAAAACTTTTTTTTTCCTCCCTAAACTGTTCCAAACACAGATAGGTCTACAACCTTAACATAATGTTACCCACTTCGGTGGCCGCATGGTCTAAGACGCCACTCTCGCAGTATACTAGACTGATGACAGGGAGATCGGAGGTTCGAATCCCGGTTGGATGTACCGAGAGTGGTTTTTCCTAAATGGTTTTACACTCTCCTTCCACACAAATGTGGGTACACTTCCTCTAAATATAACTTTCCTAATCTTTAAAACCATCAGCATAGTTAGTACATGAGAGTACAACCTGATCAAGTAAAACGCAGTGCTAAAAAAAGAACAAAAACAATGTTTCATTAGTTTTATCAGTGATATCAGGAGATCATGATTTATGACAAATAAAATGACTAGATTTTGTTTAAAATGTGTGTGACCACCTCCTTGGTCCAGTGGTCCCTAGTTCGAACTCTGGCACTTCCAGATTTTTCTGTGACACAGTGGTTCTCGAACAGTATCGAACTCGGCCTCGTGAGGACAATTGAGGAGTTACTTGAATGAACAAGTGGCTCCGGTCTAGAAAACTGAGATTGACAGCCTGAGGGTTTATTATTATTATCATCACCGCGTCTTACTACCCGTTCAGGTTATACTCACGCTAATGTGTAATGGTAGGGTGATTGTGAGATGAAATGGAGGACCTACAGTTTAACGTGGGATCCGAACCACGGTGGAGGCCTGGCATTCCTCACATTCACAAGTTGTGATTAATACACGTCTTGTCAGAGGTGAAGGAAGGGCTTGACAATCAGATAGATCTGTGCCGGAACCGAGGACTGAGGGTTTGTTGTACTGACCACATGACACCCTCTATTGGCAAATGTTAGCACTATATTCGTCAACATAAGGTGGTCACTCGGTCGGTATAACTCTCTTAAGAGAACACGCTATGTAGTTTTTTAAATGTGTATATTAAACAAATAAAAGATATGAAGTTAAAAATAGAGCATTCATTCTGTTTGGATATTGTTTTTGGTTATTTGTATCATTTCCTTTGGGCACAATATGGCCGCTATAACAACCATTATAAACGCGTTTTACCATTGTTCCTAGTCGAGGTAAATAAATATCCTTGTTTGAGGAGAATAATTTATTCTACCTCACTCACCCTGTTTGTGGGAAGATTAGCCAGTACTGGTGCACTGTGTCCCAGGGGGGCGCTCGAATGAACTCATTACCTCACTCGCCCTGTTTGTGGGAAGATTAGCCGGATACTGGTGCACTGTGTCCCAGGGGGGCGCTCGAATGAACTCATTACCTCACTCTCCCTGTTTGTGGGAAGATTAGCCAGTACTGGTGCACTGTGTCCCAGGGGGGCGCTCGAATGAACTCATTATACATCCTTTCCTTTCCATGTCCGGAGGAGATCAAGTGGTGATGGTACTGAGTATGAGCAAGGGCGCCCATGTGGGTTCTCCAAATGGGAGGGGAGGGGCGGATTTGAGTGATATCTGTCGAGGGTGTGGCATCCACCCCTCCTGAAAAAAATTTCAGGAATTTAACCTTGTGGGAGGGAATTTTAGAGCATCTGAACATAATTCTTAGTTAATTATACATGAATTTCAAGAGAACATTTTCTTACAAAAAAAAAATGTTTTTAATTAGCGAAAAATAAAATGTAATTGTATCTGGACCCATTGAAAAGAAACGTAATAGCCTACTTTTCACAAGTTTATTGAACAGAACAAAATTTAGAGAAAGCTGTTAAATAAACAGTGGGAGGAATAATACATATTAACTGGTCAACTCGGAGATTGATGATTCAAAGTTGTTGACAAATTGTAGGGAAAAAAATATACTAGCTCTACCTACTTTCAATATTCTTAAGTCAAGTTATGGGATATACAGTTGTGACTCTCGATATATATTCAATATCGTACCCAAAAAAACACTAATAAAATAGTATCAATTTTGACCGCAAATAAAACATTTGTGCATTTTTATTAAGGCCCTTTCTATAAAAATTTGACTTTAGAAAAAAATTCGTATAGGAGTAACAAATGTAGTCAAAAACGGCATCGGCGAGGCTTTTCACGAAGAAAAATATAACGGTCTATAATCAATTTTGGTGATTAAGGTCATAATTAAATTTGTTGACTAATAATAGGCTACAAATGAATTAGTCTCACCACTTTGTTTTACTAAATAAGGCGTTAAAAATACTTAATGTGGGGGCTTACTACAAAAACGCTGATAAAACAATCTTTTGAAACATGAAACTAAATTAATTTTAGTGGTGCCTGTACTACTATAATTTATATAATCCGATTCTTATTTGGTTCTGATTTTAGGATTGAAAGTTTCCAGTAATCTATTTAATTTGTTAAAATTATTTAGAGATGTATCTCATTTAGCTGTTGGCTACCCTCGTCTCTGGTACATAATTACCATAGATAAAGGATAATTACTAAAAAAGTGCTCGCATAGTGACAAAATTGTGTAGAAATATTTCGAGGGCCTATATTTTATTTTAAATAAACTGTGGAAAAATTTGGAATTATTTATATAAGACATCCCACACCTGTATATTTTCATAAATTTTTAAAACAAAGTTACTCAACGAATATGGACACAAAGCGGTTATGTTTACATCTGACTTGGTTCTGTCGGTAGCGCGTCCAGTTAATGATCTAAGGGTCCCGAGTTTAATTACTGACATACCCGAAATATGTATCATTGCTGAAATGTGAAGCCAATATCCATTTTTTGTGTTATATTAATTCTATTTTTGGAACAGAACTTAGTCCAGCACGTCTACCGCGAAGTGATTAGCAAGTCCTCGGAACCTGAATCTCGCGGTCCGGGAGGATTCAAAAAAACTGACAAGTCGCAAGGAATCGCCTTTTTCAAGTAATTCACAACAGGGTGTATGACGTCCTAAACTATTATCCTCGAGGAAAGTTTGATGGGCCGTCTCCGCCGCTACGCCCTCACCGGGAATCCAGATCGCAAGTGTAAAGAGTGCGGCGAGCTGTTCCTGTCGAAGAACGAACTTATCGATCATTATCCGGTCCACATAGAACAACGGCGGTACAAGTGCATCGTGTGCGGCCAATGTTTCTTGAAGAAACACGACGTGTTGGCCCACTACCAGACCCACACGGAGCAGTCCGGGAACAAGTGTAAAGATTGCGGCAAGAGTTTCGCCACCAAGAGGGAGCTCATCGGACACTACCCCATCAACAAGGAACAGGGGGAGTACAGGTGCATCGAGTGCGGAAATCTCTACACGTCGAAAAGTGTTCTGATCATTCATTACAACATCCACAGGGTGTACTTGCAGTACGAGTGTACAGAGTGCCACGAGTACTTCTTGTCTAAGAACGATCTGAGCACCCATTCTGCCACTCACACCAGACCGGCGCAATACGAGTGCGAGGAATGTAACATCTGCTTCAAGACCAAACATGACCTCCAGCGCCATTTCTCTCTCCACAAGGAGATGTCCGCTAACAAGTGCAAAGTGTGCGGCGAGTGCTTCGCACTTAAGCGCGAGCTTCTCAAGCACGACCTCAAGCACAACAAACGTCTCAGAAACAAGTGTGAGGTTTGCGATAAAGGGTTCACCAGCAGAGGGTACCTCAAGAAGCATTACGTGACTCATGCTGATCACAAATCTTAACCAAGAGCCGTGTTTCAAACCCCTTTTGGGGCCATGGTATAACTCACCTACCCTCCTTTTGCAGCTATTAGTAAAATAAACATCTACTATAGTGCCCATTTCCTTTGTTTGTTCTTTATTTTATTCCTTTTACATGTTCCTGTCATTCTTTACAATTTCCTTTTCCTCCCTTTTGTTCTTTTTTAGGTTTCCTCATTTTAGTAAGTTTCTTTGCGCGTTTCACTTCCCTCCCTTTTGAGTTTCGATAGAATGAAACCTAGGTCGGGGGATTGGGGAGGCAGCCATTACCTCTCTGTCCAGTAGCAGCAGTGTAAAGTGTGAACTGTGTTTGTTCCTTTCCTGAACCTTCTTACAAATATAATACGATCTTGTTAAGTAAGTTATAGACTATCTTTTATAATTTTATCAAAACAATAAATAATAATTATAGCACCGCGCCTTACTACTTGTTTGGGTTATACGCTTAAGTACTAATTACACTCATTGGGAAGGTTGAATTTAAAGGAAGTGAACCCGCATTTGCGTGGAGGGAGAGTGAAAAACCATTGAGGAAAAACCACACCAGTTCACCCCGACCGAGATTCGAACCTCGATCTCCCCGTCCTTGGCGGTCTAGCTCAACACGACTGTAAACAAAACAAAGGATTTATATAAATCCATTAAGTCGTGTCAAAATCTGCTGTAAATTGTTAGTTTTACCGTACTTAACTAGGTCTACTAATATAAAAAAAGTAGCCTATTTTTTTATAATTAGTAAAACTCTGTGGTACATCGTGTACATCGTCCCTAAACCAGGTAACGTTGTTTAAGGGGAGGGGGGTTGGTTTAGGAATTTAGTTGAAAATCGATCATTTTAATGTTGTTTTTTTTAAAAGTTTTTAATCCCCAATATTTGAAACATATCTTGTTTGAATTGCATGAATATATTTTAGACTTGTTTGCGGTGTACAGTGTCAAAAGATTATTATATATTTTAAGTAAGTTATACCGCTAGAACCGTAACCGGACTTAGAGAAATGTAAATTTGGAAAGTACTTTCGAGTCTATTTAAATATTGATTTTTTTTTAAGTGTAAATGCCGCTTTGATAAATAATTATTTTATCAATAGATATTGACTCCAAATATTTATAAACTTAAATAGTGATACATTTCCTGTCTGATAACTCATAAATAGATCTAATAAATTCTATTTTGAATAGCAGACAATCTTTTTAGGCTCGACTTGTTTGCAAAACTCATAATATTGCCGACATATTAAATAAGAATGGACCAAAGTAAAGTAAAGAGCAGGTTTGACTGAATTAGTTACGAGTATAGGAACAACTACTCAATGCCCCTGCGATTGGAGTTAGTTTTTTAGCGGTATTGTTTACACAAGAGCTGATCTGGGGGGGGGCAAAGATATACTTACTCCCTCTATGGCAGTGGTTCCAAAACATCCCAGTCACACAAGCCCTATAACTTTATACGCAGACCTCCTTGATGTTAGATAAATGATAATAATAAATCTATAATACTTTATAGGGATAAATTAATCATAATATATACTTAATGTAAATATAAATACAACATAAATGGAAACGAAATAAATTTAGGTATTATATTTGTAAATTTTTAGACATACTCATTTTTTTTTTTAAATGTAAAAATGAATTACAATAAAAAATGAAAGGAAAATATAATATTTATTATATTTGTACATTTATAATCACTCAATTTATGTGAGGAATTGAACGGCTTGTGTTACTTTAAAATATCATTGAAATCTGTAGCAATTTTAGCGACCATCTCCTTATAAGTCACATTTCACACAAGCGAGTGTTGACAATTGCCGACAGTTATTTCACATGACACAGTCAACATTCACCCAATGGCTTTACTTCATCTCTTAAGGAAGTCTTGCTACAGATTTTTATAATAACCCTAATAATATAGTCAAATGTTATCATGGCTGACTGGAACCAATATTATTCTACCAAATATTCTACTCTAGTTAAATCTTCATTAGGGGTCATCCATAAACCACGCAACATTTTTTATTCAACTCTCTTTCCCACAGTCCCTCCATGTAACACCGTGTAGACATTAGAGCTACCCCATGTAACACTGTGTAGACATTATAGCTACCCCATGTAACACTGTGTAGACATTATAGCTACCCCATGTAACACTGTGTAGACATTAGAGCTACCCCATGTAAC
>CABFWB010008475.1:0-10698 GCA_902151455.1 Timema bartmani
CTTAAGTTTTAGCTAAAGATCTTCCTCTAAATACATAATATTATGTACCATTATTATTTGGTTGCACACCATGTACTTGATAACTGCACTAGCTGCACAGATTATATCAGAACATGAACTACACACCAAGTTATAATAATGGCATGTCTGGGCTACTTCTATCATAGCCCAGTTTTCGGAAAGACTAGCCAGGACTAACGTACCGTTGCCCAGGTGACGCCCGAACGTACTGATCGTACATCCTTTTCGTGGAGGTTCTGGCCATGCTCCGATGGTTTGAGGGGATGATGATAGTGAATATGGTGGAGTAAAGCTGATGAAGATCTTAACATAACTTAAGCCTAATCAACCAAGCCTTGGTTACCACGGGAATTATTCCCTTTGCAATAAAAATTCCCCGGTACCAGCTGGTATTCAAACCCGAGACCTCCAGGCCAGCAAATAGGGAATCTGTCCTTAATACTACGAGTCCGGTACAAACATTTGGTAAAACCCGCTTTGGTGGCCGAAACTAACTAACTGCTCTTGCAGTAAAACAGGTGTTTTATCTTTTTCTTCCCCAAACTCAAACATTCTTTCATTCACACTTACGGTTTATTTTAGGCGGGTGCAAACGCCCCCGCCCACGTTTTAAAAAAAGGTGCAAATAACACGTTACCATACTGTTATCATCCCTACTCTATTAAAGTTTATATGTGATTAGCCTGGAGGGAGAGTGAGATGGAAATTAAATAAAAAAATCAATATTATATCCCGTAAGCGCCATGGCGTTATGGTTATTTTTTAAGTCCAAACCTATATTTGACAAATATTTTAAAAAATGTCTTGCATAGTCATTCATCTAAAATAAGTGACCGGCCAATTGGTCTAGTGGTCAAAAATCTTTGCTGCTGATATAGGGGCCCAAGGTTCGATTAGCGTTGGTACCATAGGTGTTTTTCTAACAGAGAAACTGTTCCCATGAACACCATGGTCTGATTAATTAGGCTTAAACTAGGTTTAAGATTTCCACTGGCTCAACATCTTCATAATTACTATCATTAAATCAGCTCAATTGGTGTACGTGTAGATAATCTCCAAGCTGTACCCTTGGAAACGTTCTGTAACCACAGAGCGGCTAGAAGTCTACATACAAGGAGACCAAACTAGATGCTGAATCTTTCACGGTCAAAGATGTTATACGGTTGAAAAGAAAATTAAAATCGATAAGAAACATAGGTGCAGCTTTAAGAGTCCAATTCGCGGTCGATTAACATGTAAATGAGATACAAGATTACCCTCTTCGGTGGCCGTATGTTCTAACGCACTACTCTCGCAGTAGACAAGACTGCCGATGACGGGAAGATTGAGTTTCAAATCTAGGTTAGGTAGTTTTTCCAAAACTGTTTTCCAATTTCCCTCCAAGAAGATGTGGGTACACTTCATTAATATATAGACTCCCTAATCTCTAAAATCATAGCGTAGATATTTTATAAGCATACCACCTGAACGGTTAGTAAAACACGGTGTAAAAAAAATAAAAAATAAAAGATTACAGTCAAACCAGAAAATATTTTAAACTAAACAAGATTTTGTAAATGCTAATATATATATATATATACAATACAGTATCTGTATTTTGAAGCAAATAATTAAAAATCGTTACATTTATTATGGTTTAATAAACACAACAAAGGTTGCGTAATATTGGTACAATATTATTAATATTTACTAAAACAATATTTGTCATTTCACTATCTTGATTAAGTCAAATAATACCCTTCATTAAACTGTAATAGTTTGATGCTTTTTTAATGACTAGATGATACTGAATCATACAAATTTAAATGCGTCTAAAATAATGTTTTAATTTTTTTTAATTTGGCGAAATAAACGTTGACATAAACGAACAAGAATTTTAATACATGTTTCATAATAATGTAATAATTAATATTCTCTCAATGATGAATATCACTAATGAGGCATCCTAATAACCGGGGTACTGTACGGATATTCATAAACAATACAATACAATTGGAGCACCTTCCTTGAAATAAACAAGGAAAATGGGATGGACTATAATAATTAATAGGTATGGTAATAAAACTCACCTTGGCACTTGTCTTCGCGTACCTTGTGACTCCTGTCCTTGATCAGCAGATATAAAGGTGGAGTAGGTTTTTGTAAATAACTTGTTTCAGAAACAGAAACTGGTACTGCCCTCCTTATCCGAACCCGGAGTTACCACCGCTCTGGAAAAAGCCACAGGGAACTTGCGATATTGATTGAGTCGTTCAGTGGCGGCTACATTTTCTTTGGGTAGAATTTAATAAATCAAACACTAGACGAGAATGCACGCAATAAAAATAAATATGAGATTTAATATAGAATTAATAAATATAGACGATACACAGCACACAACACGCGATAGCTCGCATTGAATATTATATATGACTCAACACCCACTTCCAACATAAATCTAATTGACTAGTTAAACCAGCTCCTATCCATGCGTGGAAATTTAGAACACTCCTTTAACAACGTCCAAACATGAAGAGAAAAATTGATCAAACTGATACCTCAAGAGAGAAGAGGAGACGGGGGTAGACTATGCCAATCCTACCAACAACAAATAGATAAATCGTTCTAACCACAAATTCCATCTCCAAACAATGAAACCAAAATTCTGCTACCACATGATTAAAACTTTGAATTCAGGAAATGTAGAGCGAATGGCGGGAGTCCACATACTAGCTTAAGGTAAGATGGTACTACGATGTTTGTGGAACGAGATTAACTACACCATGGTTTTCAACATTTAAGTGCTCCTGTAAGTTTATTTATATTTTAATCAGCCTTCAGCTCGAGAACGCATTTACGAAAATCGACTTTTGATGTGCAAGGTTCCATCTTCACACTGTGTTTTTTGACACGTTCCTGAACTTTAAGAAATTTATTTATGATATGCTTTGTACATCAAGTGGCACGTATAATTTACATTATTATATATATATATTCCAAATTTTTCTGTAGCCAGTGTGTTAAACTCAAAGTTCTTTTGTAAAAGCAGTTGTTTACTTTCCTGTTAAATATAAAAAGTTTGGTGTAGTATCTAGAATAGTTATGTTATGTGGCTTATAATCTGGACCTAATGAATGGTGACATCAGAAGTTAATCGGCTAGTGTTCCTGGTTGTTTCAAGAAAATATAAGAAAAAAACTAAAAAAGAAGGGCAAACTACATAATATTAAACATGAATCAATTAATTTATTTAATTAAGGAAGTGAATTTGAATTTTAAAGATTATTTAGCTGTCGAAATATTTTAATATATAAATAAATGCTGTAAATGTTTTCTATTTTACTGGTCAAGGCTCCGCATGGTAGATATTTTATGTAGTTTTACATTTTTCTAGATTATATTTGTTCCATTGTGAGGAAAACTTTATTTAATATGATCACAAAAAACTATTATTTCAATAATCTATCAAATAAAAAGTGCAATGAGATTTTTCTTTTTCTATAAAAAGTCTTGAAATTAAAATGTGTTTGAAAGTAAATATAAATCTAATGTTTTTACATAATTAATACTAAATTTTACTTTTTTTAAATTGTGAAGCTTGATATTATTGGTAATTTTTAAAAACATAAAGCTATAATTCTACTTAATAATTCTAGAAAATAAAAATAAATACTTTAAAATTTAAAGGCTTAGATTTAAAATATTGAAATCTAAAAATCAAATTATAATATAAAAATTTTGGAAAAGAGTGAATTTAATTTGCACAACTATGCTTTTTAATAAATACTTTCTACTTTATTTAATAATCTATTGACTTGCTTTGTTGCAATTATATCGTTACGCTACATTTCATTAAAACCAATTTTATATGAACAACTAGAAAAAGAAATCTGCATTTCATCACAATATGTATGAAATTAAATTTTCTATTCAAAGCATCACATGTTTATCTGCGATACATCAGGGACAAAGCCACATTAATAATTTTACTTTTGACTCTGCGTGAATGTATATATTATATAATTACACATGATTGAACACAAACATAGCAAATTTTATTCAAGAGAAAGCGTAGTTTCAATGTAGCAGTAATGGTTTGTGAAAAAATAACTTATCATACATATTTAATCATCGAGACCCACTACTAGCTGTATGTGAGAAATTCCTTTTATACGTATAGTATATATTAAATACAAGGCATGACACAATCGCGCCAACTTTCAAATATTGTGTATTAAGAATGATTTCAAAAATTTCTTTTGAACCACCCCTAAGTATCAAATAGCGGAAGCTGTTATTAATTTTATAGAGGAATTCATCATCTAGATATCATATTCTGAAAATGGAAAGATGACATCTGGACACGGGACAAGGTCCCGGGTTCGACTCCCGTGTCCAAGTGTCATTTTTCGATTTTTTGAACCCTTAAGTATGTTTTTTCCTCATAAAAACAAACACATCAACTTGTTAATCACAAGAATCACTCTTTATTTATAAATTTTAAACCAAATTGTTCAAATATATCTAACAAAATATATATTTATCAAAATATATATTTATCAAAATAAAATTATTTGTTAAATACCCTAAAATTATTCGTTATTTGTAAAAATTAAAACGTATTCTTATTTATCATGAAAAAATATTTCTACTAATAGATTACTATTTTCAATTTAATTTTAAATGTCAAATTCCCAAAAATTGAAAAAAAAATTCTACACATTTCCGTAACCATTAGATTAATTTATTATAGCTAGAAAAAATATACTTTATTAATGATTGTGTAAAATAGTTCACTGTTACCAATTTTGAAGAAAATTGTTAAAAAAGTGATTTTTTTAAAAATATTAAAATTAAAAATCAAAATTAAAACAGAATTTCTCCCCCAAAAACAAGAATATGGCTTTATTTGCCATGTTCATGTCACATTCTCCTTAGAGATACATCTTAATCAGAATTGCTATAGCTATTTTCAAAATAATTTGAATACTCAAAAATTATTACTACAATATCTATAGTAGTTGGGAAATGAATATTGCAAAATACATTATAGAAATAAAAATGATGATCACGGATCCCTATGTAAGTGTCTGAAACTATTAAAGATAGTTATATAATTTAGTACAACTATTGTAATGTATAAACATATTACTTTGAAAAATTACACTTTTCTAAATTTTTAGGGATTTTGTTCTTCTTTTAGAACATTTTTAGCTTTGGTTCTCAAAGCCGATTAAGAATGCTTGATAAAAGGACAGTGATTGTTTTAAAGTCCAGTTAAAAAACCTAAGATATTTTAAAATTGTCATTTTTAAGAATTTCTCCTCGGTCTGTATTGTGTGTGAAGTGAGTCTGATACATTAATTTGGGCCTGATATGTTTTACATACACCCAGAGCAGTGCATGCACTCAGCTCTTCAGCTGGCTAGTTTCTCCTGCATACACAAACTGAGAGAAATCACATTTACTCGTTAAGTCCTAAAAGTGCGGTAGTTTCTCGTTGCTTTCCACACTGAATTTCTTATGGAAAACAAAGAAGATCCTGCAAATTTCTATGGAAAGGTAACTCAAACTTTACAGGGATATTTACATGCTACAATATATCACATGAAATGGTCAGCTTTGCTTCCCTTCCGAAGGAAGTTGTACTCTGAACTTTCAGTGTTAGGTAAAAAAAAAAGTTTATTTAATCTGGGTTTGAACCTGTGGACATCGAATATGTGTCTAGATCTTTACCTCAAGTTCACCGAGGTTCTGTATTGTGTGTTGAACACTATTTTTGCTTGAAACCTTGTAAAAACAGAGATATCCTTGGCACAATATATTTTTATAAACTTTTGAAACTAAACAGTGCTTGATTAAATTTAGATGGGTCCATCCTTTTTTTGTGTGTGTCTTGGCAGGAACTAAACATATATTATTTCCACACCCAGCCAGGATTCAAACCCAAAACCTAGATTATACGAGGATGGCACCTTTATTTGCATGCCCAATGGTGGTATGACCCACCACCTTGGAAACAAGAGAGGTGAATTGTGGTTGATGGGCCCTCAGAGTCAAGATGGAAAAAGGTGGCTACCATGAAACCCTCTGGTACCATCGGGGTGATGGAGTTCCCCGGCAGGAATTGGAATAGAATAGTTGAGTTAGTTTAGTTTAGCTTAGTTTAGTAGTTAAAATAACTAAATTAGTGACGGGGGTAACTAGGTATGGGGTAGATAAGGAAATTCAACTGCCAAGGGTAGAAGGAAGGGTGAAAACGGAAGTGTGATGTTTAGAAAGTAGGCGGGGCACCAACTCCGATAGGGCACTTCCCCAGGTGGTGGATATGGGATGCCCACCTATGTTGGGCGCTTGGTGGACTCGGGAGTGAAATCCCGGGCACAGTGGAGGGCACAGTGGGGGGCCCAGCGGGGGAGGGTACCGGGGGCGTAATATACATAGGGCGGACCAAATGGAACTAGGGCTAGTTGAATTTCAATTAAATTAAAAGCCAAAATCTGTGTTGTAATGTTAAAAAGGAAATTCATATTGTAATTAAAAAAGTAAAGTCAAAGTTATGCGGAAAAACGGCCCGGAATTAAACTTTGTAAGATACCGGGCCTGTAAACACTGAATAAATAAATAAGTGCCCAATGATGCAGAAAAACCATATTATTGTTTGTTATTGTAGATATAGTTTCTCAACTAAATTAATAGAACAAATAATAAGAGTATTTCAGTGCAAGCCAAATAATTGTCCCCGAATTATAATTTAATAATTTTAAAGCTATATATTAGCTCGAACAACATAATAATTAAAACATTATATTTACTGATCCTTAGCAGACAAATGAATAAATTATAACAAAGGTTACACAAATAAATGAATAGAATCACGATGCCCACCTTTTTGCAATTACTGTGATCATTATTATAATTTTCTTTAATTAAGCATTTAAACAAAGTTGGGTGTTAATTGTGTGAAATGAATACAAGTTCTTGTTTTGTTGATAACAACAATTTTTGGTGGAATTATAAATGTTTATTTGGCTTGTGAAATTTAAAAAATATATCCTAAATGGGACTAATGTTATTTACCACAATTTATAACTGTATTTATTTTTAAATTATATAACAAACGCATTAATTTAAATATACCATTACATGAAAAAAAAGGTACCTGCAGTGAACCGGATATTGGTTTTGGTCCTATTATAATAACTTCGATAAACAATTTAATTGTTTCACAGTACCGTTAGTATTGCATTTACTTTATCACAGTTATGATAGAAAAGAGAAACTAATTTAGTGACGTCTCCGATCAAAACTGTTGTAGCGAGCATAAAAGCCAAAGTACAATCGATGGTTAATTGGGTCACATTATAAATTACACACTAGGACCCTGTGTACATGGGCAGTGTGGAGTACCATGTTTCGGCTGTTCTTCACTCTTGTCAGACTTCTTTTGATGAGAGAGTGAGACAAATTGCAGGGATACTTAAATTATCTAGTACAAGAACATAAACATGGGACTCCAAGTAACAACTTTAAGTGTTTAAACAAATATTATTACGTTTTGTGATACGAAAAATGTTGTAATCATATTAATTTAGCATGTGTACCTTCTGATAAGACTGGTTGTATTAGAACATAACTAACCACATTTCTTAATAATATAACACAAATCATTGTGGTGAAAGGATAATCCCCAATTTTATCAAAAATTTATTTTTTGGGCCATGCAATTTATCGAAACCGGGACCAATTTTTTGTTAGATAGAGGCTGTGAGAATAAAATGTGAAATTCAAGAAGTACGCAGAAAATTTGCTAACCGTCTGTGCTATTTGTGAGGTGGGCTACTTAACACAAATGCAATTTTAAAATAGAATCAATTTAAGGCATCAAATCACAACACTAACCCCCTAAGCCGATTGTTGAGAATGATATAACCAATGTTTAGTAAGATTCAATGATATTATTCTTTTCCCAATAAGGTTTTAACTCTTGTCGCCTGTTACGGTCTCTTCAGAGAATTTCCTTTCCATTTATTCAATGGATGACCCAAAGATATTCTACCTCAAGGATGATCATTGAGAATTATTTCTGGGATCCTCTTCCTATTGATTGTCTTGATTATTTTTTTCCCATGTGTATTGATATTGTTGTAAGTAATTCATTAATGGTTCTATTCTAAGCTTTTTCATTATTACTTCCTTTGTTGATGGTCTCACTTGCTACAACATGCCATTATGACCAACCTACATAAATATAATAAACCTTTATAACAACCCTTTGGAATAGAGCCAGTTTCCTTTAATATTGTAGTTGATCTCCTTAACTTCTTATCTAATAAGAGAGACGCTATTCATTTAACAATACACAGCATGTTAAATATATTTTAAGTTTCAAAATGTTATTAGTTTTAATTTATTTATTGTTAAGCTAGTAGAACTATGATCTAGATAGTATATAATATGTTTAGTTTTGTATAAATTAATTTAACTTATTATTATATTTTACTTGTCATTTATCTCTAAGCCAATTAAATAAATACTTTAATAAACTCCACTCCTTATGGAATTTATTCATATATGTACGTTTAATTTGAAGTACCGCATCTTACTATCCATATGGGATACAATCATGCAGTTACTATAAAATATAGTTAATAATGCGGAAGATTAAATTTGAAGTAAATGTATGTACACTTGAGTGAAGATAAAGTGGGAAACCATTTAATAAAAACCCAACTTAAATAGACCCGTCTGGTATTTCATCCCCAAACTCCACGAGAACCTACAAACCCGACCGAACATTATTGACGTTTAATACACGTGTCCACCGATATGGGTGAAGTTTGGCTTGTGGTGGCTTAATATAATTATAAGGAGACTATAAGTAAACCTTAGAATATGTGCACTTACATAAATAAGACAAATAATTCTAGGAAAACCATAGTGAAGGAATTGAACTTTAAAAAAAAAAAAGATTGCCAGTGCACCTGCCCGGAATTTGATCCCCGACCTCTCCATTAAAGTTGACCATCGATAAAGTCTAATACCTTGGCTCCCTTTGCAGGTAAGAGCTTCACATAGCAACAGTGTTGAGCTAAGATTAGCTTTTGATTAATTCTCTAAATGCAGGAAGGTATTCCTCTTAGAAATAAAACATCGTTACAAGCTTAGGAAATTCCCTCTATTCTTAGCAAAGAGTTTAATGAACGCTTTCAATTGAGTTATCCACGCAGTATCTTGCTATCATGATACCACAATGTAATTTTCCTCCCAACCGCTCCAGTGATTTGAATATCATTACAAAACCTGTGCGAATGAAATGTAATATGTGTTGCATACAAGCAGTTAGAGATGTAGTCACTACGCAGCGAGGAATGTAGTTATCAGTGTAAATACAACACTATGTCACATAGTGATCGTGTGCAAGATAACAACAAACCCAACACTACAATTAACAATGTTAATTATCTGTAACGTATTCGCAAGTTAAGATAACATTTACGATGTTTTTTTAAGTTTTATTCGGCGAGAAGTAATAGATGTAATATTGAAACCAAAAATCTAATTTCGTGAATAATTATAAAAAATAGACTTATATTGTCTCCAAAACTTTGTTTCACTTCCAGATTTTTTTTTTCTAAAATATTTTCAAAATCGGGATATTTTGAAAATGTTTTAAATAACTTTGTTTAAAATGTACTGTATATCTGGGGGAGTATCTTAAATTGCAGATAAAACTGTATACTTGTTTTTTAGAGGATAATTTGTTTAAAAATAATTAATGTAGTTTGCTGATGATTGTTTTTAAAGATTTGAATATTTTATACAAAATTGCTTTGAATATTTGGTTCAAAATCGGTATCTGTTTAGTGTTATTAATATATATTATTATAAATAATTTTATAAATGGCCTATATAATCAAAAATATATTTTAAAACAGTTCACTGTAGACCAGTTTTTGTAAGACTTAAATGATTTTTTAAATAGCTATAACGATTATATTCAAAATTGGCATGAGGCTTACAAGAGCAATAATAATGTATCTCTTGTTATTTTAAATAAATTGATTCAAGAATAATGTTCTGTACCAACAACAAATTATAGAAAATTAGAAATATTTTGGAATTGACCTTGATGATTAAGTTTAAAATGGTCATTTGAGAATAGTTTATCATGATAAATAAAAATAAAGTTTATTTTTTTAAATTTTAAATTTTTTTAGGGCTGTACACAAATATCTTATTTTTGAAATTTTAAAATTTGTTAAAATATTTGAACAATTTGATTTAAAATCTATATATAAAGAGTGTTTATTATGATTAGCATGATAGTGAGTGAGTTTTTTTTATGAGGAAAAGATACTTAAGGGTAGTTAACAGTAAATCTCTTTTTACTTTCTCTCTATCTTACAGGTAGAGAAAGTATGGTGATCGTCAAATAAATCGAACTCGAGATTTTGATGAATCTTGACGTTTCATGACTCCCCGAATCCGAAAAAGTGGTTTTTGAATTTCCGTCTGTCTGTCTGTCTGTTTGTACCTCCAACTAGAGCCTAAACTATTTTACCGATTGAGATAAAACTTGATATATAGGGTTTTCATAGGGTTGCCCCGAGGGATTTTTGGAATTGGATATCTACCCCTAAAATTAAGGGTAGTTTACTGAAGGGAAAAAAGAGAAAAAGTCGATTTTCTCAAAAT
>CABFWB010008476.1:0-17763 GCA_902151455.1 Timema bartmani
AATGCGGGGTAGGTGTCTGTCTAAGTGTCGGGTGGGGTAGTGGACCCCTCATGGTAGTGGACCCTTTTGCGTTCCTACAGTGGAAAAAAGGACCCTGCTCCCCACCTAACCTTTTATTTTTCTCTTTGTTGGCCTACTCCCCCTCTTTCCCCTAGTCACCACCGGTCCTTTCAGTGCACCCTCAGCTCACATAGCAAACATTAGTTAGTTTCGTGCATAGCTAGATGGTATTTTATTTTCGTGAAGTGTTACTAGTGATGTGCTTATGCTATGGCTAATAATAAGTGTTTCATTTGTGAAAGTGATATTGTCAAATCAGGGGTTAGTGTATCTAGTGTTGGTGAAAAGGGTATCGCCACTTGGATAGCAGCTAGTGAAGCGAGGAATGACGTAAACGCCTCCAGCCTTAGAACAATCCAATCCTTATTGGTTCACACTATCTGCAGGGGAAAATACACTAGGAAAGATAGTATAGCAGAGGCAGTCTGTTGATCCTGGACCTTCAACTCAAGATGGTAAGAGAGAAAGCTTAGGATCATCAGCAACACTAGGTTTCACTTTCAATTCAAAGTACTTTTTCTGTGCTGAAACGATTGACTAACAATACAATGAAAGAGAGAGAAAGAAAACAGTGAATAGGTATAGGGTTGTATTTCCGGTGAGCAGCATCCCGTCTATAGATTCAGTCAGACTCACCACCGACAAAAGAAATGATACATTGGGATCAGAAGTGAAAATTCGCCTGAGTAATGGCAAGTATTTAGTTGCTGCTGACGGGATTTACCATTATAATTGTTACATGAACTTCATAAAGTCAAGAACACCAGTAGGAGGTAGTAAATGAGGGCGTCTCTCAACTGATTATGTAAAAGATGCCATGAAAGAAATTTGTTCTTTCCTCAAAAACAATGATCACTGTCAATTCTCGTTTCTGAATTACTATCACAAGTGTCTGGACCTATCCCTACTGCTTTGACTCGAAAAGAAATTGAAGTAGATCTATGGTGACAGTATAATTATCCCAACAGACAGGAATAAGGTTCCTACAGTATGTTTTACCGATGTAGGGATGACAATTCTGAATGATGCATGGTATGAAAACAGGAAGAATAATGAAGAACAGGAGTTGCTTCGGATTGTGAAAGTTGCTGCAGCCTCAATCAGACAGGCTGTTCACAAAGAGGTTTTTGAAAAATCTTTGTATCCCCTGGTGATGACTTCCTCAAGACGCCAAACATTGTCTTCCCCCTATTTTACTCACTTTCTTGCAGGAATTGACAGTGAAAAAGGCAAATACCATTAAAAAACAGAACAAGAAATGTGATGCAATTGGTCATGACATTGTCTCCACTATAATACCATGGTCTTTCAACTCCATTATGTTGAACAGTTTCTGTCTGATGTTGTTCATGAAATATGCTTCTAAAAATTTGGTCAATCTGGTTGCGAGTTTGTGTTTCTGTTCTTTATACTACGAATCCCAACTGCTTTAAATGTCAGCCATATCAAATACACAAGTTGAAACGCGAGGATCATTCAATCAATTCGTTTTTGATAATGCTGAATTAAATGTTTGCACTATTGATGGCTTGAACACATTTCATTCAATGGGTGGTATAAAGTGTATAACTCCTGCAAGCTCTGTTGAAAGGGGGACACGAATACCAAAATTGACGAGTCTCCCTAGTGCTGGAATCTGTGGACAACTGGGAAATGTCCAATTGGAGGTATATCAAAAGATGGACAGTGGCTTACAAAATGTACATGTACATGATCTGCCTCCCATCGAAGAAGACCTGCCTCATCCGAAGCCACATGACATTGTTTGGATGTATGCAAAATGGGTCAGCCATCCAAAAACTCCTTAGTAGAAAGGATTTATGAACTGTTTGACAAGAGGTGTGTACAGTGAGAAGACCAAGGTGGTTCCTCTCCCATTCATTAATGCCCCGCCATCCAATTATGACACTATTAACACAGCTATAGGTTCGCGTCTGAGTCCTGCGTCAAGTCAAAACATAACACAATAAACTTCACATTCGACCAGCCACTGTACATAAAATGTAGAGAAGTAGTGGCTGCAGCTCCAAGTGACTCACTGTTGTCTAAGTGTGTTGTGAGGCTTAGGTGGATTCCACCTATTGATGTCTTATTTGGGATGTGTGGGGTACCTCATGGGCGAAAGTGGATTGAAAGAATTGATGAGCACCATCTACGCTCTAGTGTCAGTCGAGAATATGTTCCTAGGGCATGCGTTTGGTAGGGCAGTACGAGCTCATTTACTGATCCAGACAGCTCTATCAAAAATTATACTGGAGCAACTTGAAATTATTCCTAATGAGCGCATCACTGCTAATGAAGTTTTGACCAATATCCTAGATGACAGTCCTACAATGGATTTACTTAACCAAAATCAACATATAATTACTCTTGCTGCAAAATTAGGGAAAAGTTGGAGCAACTGCAGGGAAATTGACAGAAAACGGCCCTTTGGATCCAGTACTTCAACATGGTAACGATGAAAGATAACATCATTGCTGAGTGGTCGGGTGATTAGAATACGCATCTTAAGTTTGTACAACGAATGATCCCCATCTTTCATGCTGCTGGTCATTTCCCATACGCCAAATGCTCTCACCTGTACCTACAGGACATGTTGCAGCTGGAGTACATGATGACCCCAGAAGAATTTAAAAAAAATTGAAGATCAGGGGTACTTCACAACGCGAAGGACCGATAGCTTTTGGACGGGAGTATGGTCAGACATGACCATAGAACTGACTTTAATGCGTAGCATGAAAAGTGTAGGGGGCCTCACATGAGGACGGGGAGTCACTGATAGTGTCTTGAGCAAGTGGACCTTGAATATGACTGCAACTCATGACATCTGCTCATCCCTTGATGAGTTTTGCGGTGTTCTCTTTTCATCTGCTGAACAACATGAAGATTTCTGAAAATCCCGAAGAAGTAGGGATGACACAGATATTGATAAGCTCTCTGCTTGGCTTGATAATCACGCACCATTTCCTGAAATACAGCAAATCATATCTATAGCAAATTGACTAGTAGGGGATGCAACAGCTACCTGTTTAAATGCTATAGCAATTGGGAAACAATCAACGCAGAAAATTGTTGGAAAATCCTTTTCAAGTGTCTTGTTGTCACGAAAAGATCGAGCTCTCCCTCTGTCGAGCATGAGCTTCACCATCACTATCAATGGTAATAGTGCAGTTATTGATCCTTTGTTACTTTTCCAAAGGATATCGATAAGTAAAAAAACCGAAGAAGACTTTAACACGTATATGCAGTATGAGTTGGCTTCATTTCCCTTAGCTCTCTTCGTCGAAACCGGGATGCGCAAAACCAAGAAATCAGCCCTGTACGACATGTTTGAGGTGACAAGGGAGAACTTGAACTTAAAGAACTATGACCTTATTGTTGATGGTGGTTTCTTGCTACACAAAGTCATATGGCTGACAGGTGGTACTGCTTCATCCATTTTCCAAAGCTATGTAAATTACATATTGAAATATTACCCTGGGAAAAGTTGTGCAGTAGTTTTTTATGGGTATTCAAATGTTGTCAACAGCACAAAAGAAGTTGAGCACCATCGAAGGTATAAAGTGAAGAGGTCAGTTGACATCCATGGAAACACAAAGATAATGGTTTAACAAGACCTCTTTCTGTCAAATGACAACAACAAATCACGGCTAATATCAATGCTGACGGCTAAACTTAGAGAAAGCAGCATAGAATGCCATGAAAGTCCAGGTGACGTTGACATCTTGGTCTTTAGAACTGCCATAGATAAATTGTCATCAGGTAGCAATGTGGAAATAGTTGGAAATTATGTTTACCCTATGGTTTTGCTAATTGTGCTAACTCCAACAGTTCAAGAAATACTATTCGTGAAGCCAAGCCATGGTAAAGTGGGAACTAAGCTCTTCTCCTCACAACAGTTAAAATAATCGGGACTAAAGAACAGCATCCTTTTCCTCCATGCCATCAGTGGCTATGATACTACTGCTTTTTACAGAAAAGGAAAAGCTACATGCTTCCAACTGTTCAAGAAGCACCAAGACCTGATCGATTTTGCTATTGTGTTCAACAGCCCAGATTCCACACAAGAGGCTGTTGCAGGAGCTGGCTACAGATATTTCCTTCGACTGTACGGAGCATCCTCAAAGGAAACCTCCCTTAATTATCACAGGTACAATTTATTCACAAAATCAATGTCCAAAGTAAAGCCTGATATCTCTGCACTGCCTCCAACAGCCGACCAGCAGCACGCTTATCGTGTGTACCACCAGATGCAGTTTTGGCTGGGAAATGAATTACCACCTGAACAATGGTGTTGGGAATTCAAACCAACTGAAAGCCATTCAAACCAAAGAACCCGTCACCCTTGAGGAAGTTTTGCGCCTAGTTTTTTGCAGATGCACCACAGGATGTGGAGCCAAGTGTGGATGCAGAAAAGCCGCAATGCACTGCACTTCTGCCTGTCACAATTGCCATGGACTGCATAAATGGGATTTCTCTTGAAGGTGAAGAAGAGGACGAAGAAAAGGAGGAACTACTCATTCCCTCAATTGAACATCAACCGCCGATAGAGAAGGATGATTGATTGAGAGAAAATCCAAATCAAAAGAAAATATCAATCAGTTTATTATTTCTTAACAATAACATTTTTTTCCGTTTCATTTATGTCAAACATTATTTCAAAATTGTTTATTTTCTAATTTATAAAAATAATTAATTAGTTATTATTAATTATTTAATTTTTATTTCTCATTTTGTCTTTTTTGTCCTAAATAAATTATTTCAAAAGTTAAAAATGTTGTTTGAATTATCACCTATAATTTGCACCGATATTTGTTTAAGAGCACTGGCATACAGACTTATACTTTTATACCTATAGCTATTTAACGGACTAATTTCACTTGTAAAAAAATCACAGGGTACACATTTTATAGAAAATTGAATTTTCTACAATATTGATTATGAGCATTTTTATCGTGCGACATATAAGCCCGTTTCTATGGGAAAAAATTTTGCTAGCACAAAACCAGAAAAATATGTCATTTTTCAAGTGAGATAATCTCGAAAACTATTAGAGGTACGAAAAATGTAAAAAATCACCTTTTTTATAGGATTTGTAATGTTATTTCATTCTCTATAGAAAGTCTTTTGCTAGGGTTGACCATTTTTGAGATATTTTGAAAAAACCAAAAAAAGACGCCTTTTTTCCTTGAGTTTCTAACTCTAGCTCACTTTCTAGTCGTCAGGACTTTTGATATTACACCACTGAACAAGTGTAAAACATAATCAAACACATAGGATTTAATCTGAGTACAAACTATACTTTGACTGGACTACTACCCGAGCTACGCCTTTGTCCGCCACCATTGATCCAACCTGCATAGTTTTAATAAGGTTAGAGATTTAAAAATTTGTACTTAGAGAAAAGTTTTGAGTCCTGCCCGCATTGTCCAAAATTGTACACTTTTCAAATTTAGACATTTCCCATTTAACCTAATGTAATAAATACTTTGACATTTATATTTATGAGACAGAGAGGTATTGAAAAGGGGTACAGATGGAATGGAGGGTGGAGGGCTTGGAGTTGGGAAGCGGAGAGGGGAAGGTTGGGATTGTTTTGTCACCTGGGTGGTAGCCCAGCTATTCTGACGACCCTGGCTAGTCTGATTCATACAGGAATAACTTTTTTTGACATTGACAAAAGTTACTTAAAACAATATATTCATACGTCAAATCGTATAATCTACAGCACTCACATTAATTGATAGATATTATCAATACCTATAAAATAACATTAAGAAAATAGTAAAATGTAATCAATTCTTACCACAAACAAATATGTTTGTATTTTATAAAAGGCTCTTCTTACTAAAAACGAAAATGAACCAGATTATTTGGTTTGTTTGCGGGAATTCATAGTATTAACTTAGAAAACATGATTTAGCATACACGATAAGTTAACCACTCTAACCTACACAATACCTAACTTAATTAAAATAAGTCTACACCACACACTAAACTCACAAATGCTAAAAGCATTCACACGTCACAATATTTATCGGTGCACACGAATTGCGGAACAACTCATTCGAGGTTGATAATACCCTTAAACGAACTGTGGAGTAAAAATGAAATGTATAGTGACTTTGTTCAAAATTGAAAATGGAGGCTAGGTTAGGTTAGGTAAGGCTATGTTAGGTTAGTTTATGTTAGGTTAGGCTAGGTATATTAGGTTAGTTTAGGTTAGGTTATATTAGGTTAGCTTAGGTTAGGCAAGGGGATAGGAGATGGATGTGATTACAGGTTGTTCATAAACTCTTGTGCACAGGTTGACAGGTATACTTTATTCCACAATTCAAGTGTGCCCGTATTTATAACACTCACTTATCTACAAACAGGCTGCATAGAGAAAAGGCTGTTTTCAAACTACTGCCACTATTTATATTTTCGTAAACTGCTGATAACTCGACCCCTACCCCTTCCCTTTACTTATCCTTTCCTCACACTCAGATACCTCATTCTCTGTCGACTCATTTGTGAGGTGTCCTAGGAACTAACATTCAAATAGTTGGTTGTTTCCTAATCTCAAAGACTTGCCCACTTCCACAGTTCTCTCCACACTCACTAATACTTCCTTTTCCCTTTGCCAATATGTTGTCTTAGTCTATCCAGCTTTGTTGCTTGATTAATGAACAATTTATTGTTTTGTTTAAACCATTAATATGGCAGTATTATTTTTTACAGCTCTCGGAAAGAGGGGGGGGGGGTTGAATCCACAAACCCACACCTGTATATCTTTGTGCAAATAATGAAGGAGACATATATTTAATTGTTTAATAGTTAATGATGTACTATCTAAGCGAACTTGACTTGAATAATTCCATTTATTGTGATGGTGTTTAGGACCGTGTGTTAATTGAATTGAGATAGCTCTATAGGTTTGTTTTTGTGTCTAATAATATAAGACTTTTTCTTTTTTACCCCCTCTTCACACGTCTTGTCTTCTACCCTATTTGGAGTGAAACTTCCTATAAATAATCTCAAGTGCTATAAAACTATTGGGAGCTGAAATAATAGGATGTACTTTTAGTATAATAGTTCTTACAGTGGATTCACCACCATTAGTAATTTGTGGGTGGATCCAACAATATAGGGTCTTCTAGAATGATATTGAAAACTAGTCTTCCACAAGTGAGAAAGAGGGAAAATCAAGCTTTGTTTGCCTCGTCGTTTAATTTGTTCAAGGATAAAATAAGGCACAATTTATTACTATAAAACTTGTTTTTGCTGATCGACAAGAATTAATGCTGAAAATAAAGTAATATAAAATACATTATAGTTTTGTGTTTAATTAGCTGTACAAAACGTAATAAAAATTTTATTTCAATCATCTTAGTTATAAGCTGTTAGTTAAAGTTTGAAGATTAACTAACTAGATTTAAAGTTTATAAATGTGTTTTATTATTTATTGTTAGCAATATCAGTGTCAATATAATATAGTACCAGCATTAAAATTTTCACCAAGACTAAAAGTATAGTATTTTATTTTCTATTTGACGTAACTTCATTCAAACTTGGTTAGGGATTTTTCAATTTTCTTAAAAATTAATCTATATGTAACTACGTCTAAAGACCATTATAACATTTCATGGTGCTGACATAATTTCAGATTTCAACTGAGTAATGCTGTAATCATAGCATTTGGGGTGGTTTGTTTATAAGTACGGCTACTTCAAGCATTAATAAAATAAAATTAAAATAAGCCATTCATATGCTGTATTAAATCATCTAAGTTAGTGGTCCCCAACCTAGGGGGCGCGCCCATCTGGGGGGCTTGGAACAGTCAGTTTTTTTTACATCCATTACTGTTTCCAGCCTGTGGCATAGGTCAGTTTTTTTATTCAAGCCATATATTTTCCACTACTTGCTTGCTAGACCTGTCGTAGCTTCATATGCCTTATAATATAACTTAAGACTAGAACAGGCACAACATCCAGTACCTGGCCATTAATTCATCACTGATAGAGAATAAACTCACATTTCATCAATGATCAATTATTCGGCCATGCCGGGAATCAAACCCGGGACCCTTAGCTCAGTAAACAGGCACGCTACCAGCAGAGCTAAGGTGTTGGGTTGCTATTACTATTATATATTTTAGATAAATATCTTTACAATTCAAATTTAGTTTGATTGTTTTTATTTAATATTTACTAAAAAAATCACATATACAAAAAATACACTTCTGAACAATTTAATAAACTGGCTGAGACTTGCTTCGTTTCCAAATAGCAAGAAAACCGATAATGTGACAAACACAATAAATGACAAACAATCCAGTCAGGTCAATAGGAAAGTTTGACGTACTGTATCCGTATTTATTTAATACCCCGATTCCAGAAGAAATACAAGGTATTTCAGGTTCATCTGGGCACCGGATATGAAGAATTTGTTGCCATTGTAATATTGATATGGCTTCTATCCCAAAATAAAATGTGGAGGTGTATCTTATCCACGAAAGATGTGGTGGCAAATTTCCTAATTGAATGAATATTCCAGAAAAGATTACAGATATGAAATCCACGGGAACGGAGAGAAGTGACGCCGTTGACACTGACTCAAATGAAGCAGACATCACACTACCTGCAAATAAAAATAGACAGTCATATATTATATTATATTATATATATATATATATATATTTAGAGAGAAAAATTGTTGTTCAGTATTTATAATTTTCACTTCATTTTAGAAAGAGTTTATATGTATGGAAACCACAAATAAACATAATATATAATTATGTATTTACGTTGATTTGTGGATTTTATATATATATATATATATATATATAAAATATAGGTTCTCTCTATATTATATATTGGCTCTCTATATATATACAACGTGTATCTAAAACATTGCATCTAACTTTGGCAGGCTATTCCTTGGGTGAAAATAGAATAATTCACATCAGCAACCAAAGTTTGATGAAATGTTTTAGATACACGTTGTATATATATATAATATAGACTATCTATATGATATAGGCTCTCTCTATATATTATATAGGCTCTATATATGCATATATTGATTTGTGGTTTCCATACATCCAAACTGTTTCCATGATGAAGTGCAAAATATAAATATAGAACAACATCTTGTCTCTAGAGGTAGGTTGAATCAGATTGTTTCTGGTTGATGTAAATGTTGGGATTTAAAAACTGTGTGAAGGGACACTACGCATGGTCACTTGGTTCCTGTTTTTTAATATAACTTAATTATGCTATTTGTATTTATTAGTTTTGTATCAGGGACTCAGTATGCGAGTAAAACAATGAACACAAACAAATTATTCAGTAGTTATATTTTAATATTAGACAGTGGTGAAACTTTAATTGTTTCCAGGGTGGATGTACTTGGTTAAAACTATGTCTGTGTAATGTTCTCCCCACTAAGTTCCAATTTTATGTTAAGTTTGGTTTGATCATCAAATCAGTTTGAATGATTCTTTTACTGTAAAATAAATTTATCCCGAATATTTTGAGCACGCCCAAGCTTCCTGCATATTCCAGTATATATTAGTATTTTATTTAATAAACTTAATCAAAGTACACTTTTTTACGGTCATTATTTTAATCACAGATATCCTTAGAAAACTTTAAAAAGTAAATAGAATTGCTACATTTGTTATAAGATCAAGGTTACCTCAATATAGATAAACCTTAAGGGCAGTAAAGTTTAGAGGATTTGAATAGGTACTGATTACAATATTTGTGCAAGCGAGATGATACATTAGGCATGCTCTGACACTCCGAAGGGGAGCGCGATACCAAATTCTATCATGTATCGACCTATTGGTCACAAAACCTGATGTTGGCTGAGCTGTATAGGAAACTCTTATCTTATTTGGTTTATATATGTAAAACCACAGTAATGATGCGTATAGCCTGAACGGGTAGTAAGAAGCGGTGATGATGATAATAATAATAATAATTATAATAATTATTATTATCATCATCACCGCTTCTTACTACCCGTTCGGGCTATACGCATCATTATAATAATAGTTATTATAATAATAATAGTAATAGTAGTAGTAATAATAACAATAATAATAATAATAACAACACAGTAAAGAGTTGAATTTGTCGTTACCTCTAAGCCGAGGATCCTTTCTAGTCCAGTCACCCACTACGCAGCCCGCGGGCCGTATGTGGCCCTTAGTCAGATTTCATGCAGCCCTCATATATATAAAGAAATACGCAAAAGTTTTGGTATCTATTTGCGATAAAAAACAAACCAATCTATATTTGTATAATTAATATTAAGTCTTTAAAAAGGACAAGGTGACTGCCAGTTTTTTCCAATGCTACGACCGCATGAGTAAAAGGCAAACATAGGCTGAACGTTCCCCGTAGGTGTGTGAAGAAAGAGAGAAACTATTTAGAAAAAAAAAAAACATCCTCAGTACACTGGTCTGTAATTTGAACCCCAACCTCCTAGTCATCGGAAAACCAGTCTATTGCAAGAGTGAGGCCTTCTTAAAGCATGCAGTGATACTAGATGAGCTTGGCATAATGTCACCATAAATGTTAGTAAATGATGGAAATTGAACATGGATAAGAATGTAGGTAGTTCAGAGAGTAACAACAAAAAGCCAAGAACCAACGGTTCAAATTATTTGCTAGTCATCATTGTTTAAATATTATTGATACATTTTACTGATACGAGATAATTAGTTCATTGGCTTACCATATGCAGTGGCTGCAATGGCAGATGAAATCACTGGGATGCAAAACAATAAAAAGCCTGTTACTCCTCCCTGCAGTCCAGCTATATAAAAGATCAGTCCAGTATAAATGAATGGACCTAAAATTGCTCGAGGAATCTGCAAAAAATCAGAGAACAACAGTTTAGATAAAATGAGTACATTATACCATTCATGGCTACACAAAGTTACACATACGGTGGATTTAATACACTGAGTCATTTATATGCATACACGATTATTATTGTCAATAGTATCAAAATATCGTAAGATTCAATCACTCAACTTTATATTTTAAAATTGGATAGCAAAACTTATCTCTAATACTTTAAATAACGGTCATTTATGATCCGTTTAAGATCCTTTAAGTCTTATTTAAAAGGTAAAGAGTTTATTAAGTTGTTGAATTATTTCCCACAAATCTATGTCATCACGCTTTGAACGTTTGTAGGTTTCATGCGTACTCGGCGCATGAGGAAATTAACTAAGACAAGTCTTAGAGAAAGAAATACTATGAGCTTTGATGTTTGTTCTAGGATAATCTTCTTGACCTGGATTGGCGGGAAAATTTATTATAAATCAAATGTTTCTCACAAGAATGATCATTTTAGAGATGTAATAGGGCCCAGGTCTGTAGAGCCCATTGCCTATCTCTCGGAGCAATAGGGGGATCTCCTGAGGGAACGTGTGAAATACGCTGTAAGTGTAGGTGAAGATTGTTTCTGTTACTATCAGATACAGCAGCCCTTGCATGTTCTGGATCCCTGTCTGCTCATCTGAGTTCAAGTTTAAATAGGGCAAAGATATTAACAGGCCCACACACTGAAACAAGAAAACAAAATAAAAATAAAATTTGCCAAGCTTTCATTTGGAATGCTATAGGTTTTAAAACAATTATTTAGTATTAACAATCAAAGGATGTTCGATGTGATTGCTACAAACCACTCAACTTGGCCAAGAGGTAAGGTTGGCAACTATCATTATAGGAGACTTCTCCTAATTTATCCCAGGTGGTTCTTAAAATTACTTACTATATGTGTATTAAGTTCATTATATTAGAAACAATAAATCTTTGTCTCTAACTTTTGATATGCTATCATGAATATTACTTTAATTGGTAGCCCTAATTTGTAAGTTGATATAACGTTGCGATTAAAATGTACACTCCGTTTATTCTGAGAGGTAGCAGTCTTACTTTGATTGATGACCCTATCTTATTAGCCATACCATAATGGAATACTGTAAAGTAAGCTCTCTACCTCACAGGGTATACGAAGAGTATATGTTATATATCACAATTATAGTCTACAATACTGACAAATTTGATGTTATGAAGGCAATTAGTTCATTTAATCATTGTAAAAATAAGATTGTTATGCTTAACAAAGTTCAAAGATTATTATTGGTTCACGATATTTGATAGAATTGATAGATATCTAAACATAACGAAGTTTAATAATGATCATAAGCATGCCTACATGGCAAGTAAGATTCAAATGAGAAGAAATAAAAAGAGAATTACCGTTTACCGTTATCATTAATATTATTACTATTGGATTTTAAAAGTGCATCATCACCCTTCTGCCACAAGCACCTTAACAAAAACAAACACAACCTAGCTTGATACTCATATTGGAGAAACATTCAAACCATGAATGCATAGTAAACAGTCACAATAGTTAAAATAACCCCGTTAAAAATTAAAACATTACTTATATATTTAAAAAATCTCAACTTTATGCAGGCATCTACAAGAGTGGGGTCTCAGATGGCGTTATAAAAAGAATTTCTGGGCGTTTAAAATGGAGCAAACAAACAACTCCTTGTGCACTATTACACAATACATACTTAAAGTCACTATTGAGAGCAGCTGGGCAAATAGAGGTAAACCTATGATACTCTGCCAGAACGTGGTAAACACGAAGGGAGGTTTTGCAAAGCTCACATAATTTTTCAGTAAAAACACTGCTCTCGCGGGGTATCCCAATCTTGAAACCTAACCATCCACAGCAAATCGTATCCTCAAAATGAGCCCAACGTAGACCCATACGTGTATGTGTGGGTTAACTTGGCAAGATCGTAACAGCATCGAGGCAAACGCATTCCCTCCGGATATACTATACCTGGGTATATATATAAATAGCCTTAGAAAGGACTATCCAACACGTATCGAAAAAAGATAACAAATGAATCCCAACTGGCCTTTTCTTACATCATTTCATCATATAGTTTCATACAAGACACGGAGACAAAAAAAATTTTGAAGAAATTGAATGCTTCGACACAACTCTATTAAGTTTATNTAAGTTTATGTATATATATATATATATATATATATAAAACGCTATTAAGTTATTTAAATATTTTTTATGTGTGGAATCCAAGTCAGCTTAAAATCAAATACATGGATACAAATGAATGAAAACTAGTAAAATATATTGTTCGTTAAAATACTGGGGGGGTGTTTGGACCATACTGTATATTTAAGTGAATGATCATCATTTTGGCTGTAGAACGTCAACAATGATTAGGGGGCCTATGTGACGCCCACATCCATGGACCGTTGACACCAATTAGGATTTTATATTCAGATGAGTGTATATCAGAAGAACTTCAATAAATTGAGTAGCCATCAACAAAAAGGTATGAAAGGACAGGTGGTTTTAAAATACCCACAGTACAATTGATCATAATAGTAACAAGGCAACCTAGTCTCCTAAAATATAATATTGCTGGACAAGGTATTGTCCATCCTTACCAGAAAATGCCTGTCTAACCTAGACCTAGATATTAAAACATTGAGGTTCCCATGGAAGTTCCAAGCTCCTTGAAAACTTAAGTGGCCACTTTTTTAGTTAAAAGATTACATAACTTCGCGAATTTGAACAAATTGGCTAGGCGAGTTGAATGCACAAATTTTTCAAATTAAATAGTAATTATTTTATTAATTTTTATTTCAAGGAGAAATATTAATGAAACTAGATTTTCAATCTGTATCGTGAAAATTCTTAAATAGCTTTATATAATATTTCTGTAAATGTAATATAATTCAGTATAATAAATAATATTTCTGTAATAATCTTACCAAATATAAGAAGATCTGGAGAGTGTTTTTAGTCAAATTACGTTTAAAATCAATCAGGGAACGCCACGTTAACCAATAAAGCTGAGAACAGTACTTTGGCTTCATTCTAAAAAAAATCAAAACATGTATTAACCACCCAATACATTTAAATAAAAAAATATATTTTGATATAAATGTATCAAATACAGTACAAACATCACATACAAAAATAAATTGAATCTTATTATTACAATAATTTATTTAAAGATACAAGGAATGTTATATTTAATAAAAATACTAGGTTTTATTATTCTAGCTATCCAGCACTACTTTAAAACAAAGATGGAAATGTACAGTTATGACAACTATGAGTATGAATATGTCTCGAAACAGAAATTGTATGAGAGCTACAACTTAACAATATGATAGTGCTCAGACATGGGAATGGGGAAGGAATATGGCCCGGGTAAAACATCCTTCTCAACTAAATTACCCACTATAGCCTATAGGAAAATGATCCCGGGCCTGTGGAGCTTGGTAATGCATCTTGCGCCGTGATATCACACACAGGAAATTCCAGAGAACCAAGAGCAACAGCTCCCAATGTATCTCCAGGCTACAGCCCCATTATTACACCACAAGCCCAGTTAGTCATGGAGGAGTCTACGCTGGTATAGGCTATGTGCGCCAGTAGTGGTGGCGCGACTCGTGATGACTTCGTAAGTTCTTGCAGGGAAAATCCAAGCGGCATCATGTTTACCACGATCAAATACTAGAAAATCCTAAAACATAGCTCAAGGGTTTCTCGTAAACTACTTGGACAACCACAGTAGTTTTTTCAGAACTCATTATAAAAACCTTAAACGACATGTGCATATTATTAAAATTCCCATATTACAATTGGTTTGCTTTGAAAAAATTGTTTTCTAATGAAAGAACTATAATGAGGTTTTCATTGAAGACATTTCCACTCTGTGTAAAAGTTTTTTCCTAATTGAAATCGATGGGTAGTATAAGTGTAAGAAATCATCATCATGAACTGAATTGTATTTTGATCTAAGACTCATCCCTCTAACACCAATACTTTTCACTATTTGATGCCGTGTTTAATTACGAGCTTTTCACGCACGCCAGGTTTTCGATAAACTGAAGATTGTCAGAGAGACCGGTCCGTCATTCCGTTCGGTCACTGATTGACGATTGTGCTTGAAGGGAGGCTGGATATTATAATAGTTATTTAATAATGGAAGTAAAATAAGAGTTGGTTTGTCTAATATAACGCACTACATCCCTTTCAACATTTGTTGGTTCTTTTTTTACTGAGGATTTTTAATGTGCACTTTCTGAACACACTTATTATATCAGCACACGAATTATATAATAAATTAATACAATACTATGAAATTCTCAACATCCAGTTCCTGGGCTGACAATTCACCAAAGATTAATACATTAATACATTAATACATGTCGGGAATCTAACTCGGGACCGAGCTAAATTATTGTCGGACAAAGTGGACAACAATACTTATAAATTTAAGATAGATCTATTCACTAATTTTCAAGAAAGGTAGAAAAATATATTATAAATAGAGTGCACAACCAAAAGTGATTTAAAGATTTAACATAATAACAATTATTTATTGTAAATCTAATATTAGTAAAGCTAGTAAAAGTAGATCAGGAAAAAAAATGTAAGAACGTAATGATGGACTGGTCTTTCTTACAATCTACAGTTTATCGAAAACCTGGCGCGCGTGAAGAGCTCGTAACTAAACACATCAATCTGTGAGAAGTATTGGTGTTAAAGGAATGAGTCTTAGATCAAAATAAAATTCAGTCCATGATGATAATTTCGTGCACTTATAGTACTATCCATCTATTTCAATTAGGAAAAAACTTTTATACAGAGTGAAAATGTCTTCAATAAAAACCTCATTATAGTTCTTTAGTTAGAAAAGAACTTTTTCCATGAAAACCAATTGAAATATGGGAATTTTAATAATATCTTAATGTATTTTATTGTTTTTATAACAAATTCTGAAAAAACTGTCATGGTCCAAGTAGTTTACGAGAAACGTTGAGTTATTTTTTAGGATTCTCGAATCTTTGATCACTGTAAACATGATACCGCTCGGATTTACCCTGCAAGAGCTTAAAAATGTGGCCGTCTTGCGCGCTGGGGTCGTGAATTAAAATATTGTCTGCACTTTGCACGGTGCCTTTAGCCTTCATTTTTTAGCGTATGGCATCTTTGACTGAGAGAGATATACAGAGTATTTTGTTTGTACACTTGTGTGTGTAGACATTTAGCCGCTCTGATGGCACAGAACGTTGCCTATGGTAGATTCATAGAGGTCGTCATACCCACAATTAGATGATAGTGATTATGAAGGTGTAAAAATAGTAGCGATCTTAAACCTAACTTAAGCCTAATTGACCAAACCCTGGTGACCATTGGGATAACTCCTCTTTCGGGAAAATATCCATTTTACCAGTCAGGAATTGAACCCAGGACCCCCAGGTTCATAGCCAGGTGCAGTGACCATTATACCACGTGCGTGATTGGTACAGCCGTTAAGAGCACATATACAGAAGACCTGGGCCACAGACAAGGAAACAACAGATATACAACCACTAGGCTCAACGTGTTGCGCTCCTATTAGAGGCTTTACTCCTTCGACGTTGGGATCGCTAGGTGTGGTCCCTAGTGACTACAGCGCAATCAAGTGACCATTTTTTAAACGACTCACTTTAAACTCGAATTTACTAAAGAGCAGATACAAAATATTAGCTTCTTGAGTCAAACAGTTGGCGATCAGTGAGAAAGCTTCAGGTAGCGACCTCCCCCGTCTCTAACCCACCTCCCCGGGTTCCTAAGTACCCTAATCCTGCCATACAAATGAGTTTACTCTGACCAAATATTACAAAGAAAACTTGAAACACAATGGTCCTTTTTCTTTCATTAAAGGGACTCGCTGTTGACTGCAAATATAATTGTTAATGATAGGACTGAGTAGCATTGTAGACGTTTAGAAATCGCAAATTATTAATGAAGGGGCTAGATATACTTTAATACTGTTTTCACCAAAATGAAGGCGAAAGTTCTGACCAGTTAAAAAGTTTAAATTTAAATTATAAAGTTGTTTTTTAATGTGTGATATATAATATCTTTAGATAAAACCGTATAAAACAATCACACAAATCGTGACCTTATCAAAACATGACTTTATTTAATAGAGGAAGGCTAGATATAGGTTTAGAACCTTTTGCTTTAATCTAAGAAGTACACATTCCCATATAAAGCGTAATTTTTTTAAGCTTTAAACTCAAAATTCAAACTTTCTAGCTAGTCAGAGAAACCCTCTTATAATTCTCGCCAACATTTTGTTGAAAACTATGTTTAAAAATATCAAACCACTTCTTAAATAATCCGGGATTTCTAAAAATCTGCACGTGTTTCAGTGTTCTCCCATGTAGCGCCCTTAACAATTTTGAATATCCTCAATTGGGATAATTTTTAAATACATCTTTGATAAATCACATTTTTTTAATTGAAAATAAGAAATTAATTATGATAAATCCATATATATAAGTATTTATAAACCATCATTTTTGTAAATTTTCTATAAATTGTATTAAACATAATTTTCTAAAAATGTTTTCATTCCAAGTTAGGTACCTCTGTTGATATTTATAGTACACTCTAGTGCCAGTACAGGGGCAGCTCAAGGGCCGTGTGAACCGGGCAGCTGCCTTGGGCACCAGCTTGAGGGGGCGTCAGACAGAGGTAGACCTAGCCTAACGTAGCCTGGGACTACCTAGCCCGGCGTATCAAAACACTTTTTACCACTGAGAGAGTGTGTATTGTGACGATTCTGTCAAAACAATTTTG
>CABFWB010008478.1:0-17750 GCA_902151455.1 Timema bartmani
GTGAGAACGGGGAAGTAGGAGAGGCCAAATCACTGAAGGAAGAGCAGAACAACAGCTAATGCCTCCCCCCGCGAAGTAATACCTAGCGGCGATTCCATGGGGGAGTAATAGAGGCGAGGAGAAGAGGGTCAGGTTTTTTAGTCGGTAGGGGTTGGTCACACTAACATTTCGTGGCCAAACCGAGTCAGACACACTGTGCGTAAATGCATTTTTCCCCCCTCAAAAAAAAAACCCCCACATTTTGGTTGTTAAAACTTTAAACCAAAGTTTTGCATGGATTGTATGGATATACCACAGAGAGTTAGTAATATGCACAGGTTAGTCTGCCAATAACATGCTCTAACCAAAACAAACAACACACCTACTTGGCAGACTGGCCTGGCTTGCTAAAATCTTGTTTAGTTTAACTTGCTGTTTAATACCTTTTATAGTTTTTGACTTCTTCTGTTAGAAGGTTGATTACTTCAACACTGTAAATTAATTAGTTTGGTGTCTTTTTTGTTTTGTCATTTTTAATTACACAGCCCATAAAAAAAAAGTAGTCTGTGTTTTGTACACTTTATTTACCCAGCTTTAACACAAACACACAAAACTTATATGCACACATCAATTTTAAAAAACATACCTGGCTTCATGGTGATCACAGGGCTGACTGGCTCAGGAGCATTGTGGTCAGTTTTTAAAAGATGATATTGTAGCCCACACAGAGACTTGTAAATCTTTCCACACTTGAATATTGGACATTTATATGGTGGATGCTTGGAGTTACGAAGCTTGCGACAAAACTTTACTGCATCAAAATTTGGTCGCCTCATCTAAAAAATAAAATATCTTAGATGAAAACATAATCAAGGCCCTGGACTCAAAATGAAAGAAAGCAAATTTTATTTTAACCTTAAAGCTCAAATTGGATAATGGATTGGACCAGCGATTATTTAAACCTAGCATGTGGTAGTTGAGTATCAGGACACAAGTGTTTAGGGATAAGAATGAATGGTGAGCTTACATTCTAGCAGCCATAAACTTTCGAGTTCCTTTGTCAGAGTGTTTGTTAGTTAAGATGTTTTCCTCATCCATGTTAAGTCAATTCATATTCTTAGTGAGAGCCGTAAGAAATGTTTAAAACACATTTTCTCAGACACCTTGCAAATGGTTTGCCTTTTTTTTTTCTTTGTGTATTTTACCCTTAAACATTTTTTTATTTAAAAAAGTCTTATTTTACACACTAACTATACAAAATTACCTTTCCAAGAACATTAAATACACATTTTAAAAGATTTTTTTTATTTTTGCTAGCAATTCTCACAGTATAAAAGCACATATGTTTTAAACTGGTAGTAGTGGTGAGTTATCCGGCACCTTATCTCAGTCGGTAGCATGTCTGTCTACTGAGCTAAGTGCCCCGAGTTTGATTTCCAGCATGGCCGAAAAATTTATCATTGATAAAAATATGGATTTACCTTTTCACAGTGATTAATTAACGGCCGGGGACTGGATGTTGTCTCTGTTCTAGTCTTAAGTTAGACTATAAGGCATATGAAGCTACGACAGGCCTAACCAGCTGGTAGTGAAAAATATATGGCTTGAATAAAAAACTGACCCAGGCCACAGAATGGAAACAGTAAACGGGTTTCTCCCTAAATCTGTTTTCAGAACTGTCACAAAACAGTTTTATTTAACCAATTCCATCTTTCAAAACCTCACACCCTGTTTTTCAACTATCAACTGTGAATGCTACTACACACACCTTAGTGAATAGAAACTGATGGCATTTAGTTTTTCTATTGTAAAAGTCGGGAAATGTTGAATAATTTTCAAATGCTGTTCTGTTACTAGCATTAATATTAGATATTGTTTGGGGGTTATCGTTGTGATATGTTATTTTATTGTGTTGTTTACTGTAGATCTCTAGTAATATTATAAGATTAATTTTGTTGTGAAGCACACTTTAATTTAAAATGGACAAATTTTTAACTAAAACAAAGAATTCATTGGATTGTGAACCAAGCCGTTCCACCAGTGGGAGTAAAAGTGCAGACATTTCTAAAAAAATTAAGAGTGAATAAAATAATGAAGGTAGCCGTTCTTTTATTCCTGACACTGACAATAGCAATACGAGCGCTCCTCACCAACCAGGGATTCTCCCCCATAGGTTTCTGGTACAACAATTGGAAGGTAATCATCTTGGATTTCAAACTTCTTGGTTCAATGATTTTAAATGGCTACATATATTAAATGATATCGATGGAATATGCTGTTTTTATTGTAGCCTATATAAGTATGTGAGCCCAAATAAGACTTTAGCACCCAAAATGGATTCTGCATTTGCAGAAAAAGGTTTCCAACACTGGAAAAAAAGATTGAAAAATTCAAAATTCATGAAAAATCTTCTGCCCACGTGCATGTTGCATTGAGTCACCAACACTTAAAATCTCCAAGAGAAGAAACCTTGTCCAGTGTCAAAGCAGCAGAACAGAAGATTGCACATGATAGTAAACTAAACATAGTTAGTTCCATATGTTATCTTGCAAGACAGGGCCTTGCCTTAAGAGGGCATTCAAATGACGAAAGGAGCCTAATGAAACTCTTAAAGCTAAGAGTTGGAAATTTGTCTTAACTAATGAAGTGGCTATGTGGTAAAATGACTTATCCAAAAATTCAGAATGAAATTTTACAACTCTTTGGAAATAAAATATTTAAAACTATTTGTGATAAAATAAAAACAAGTAAGTCTATTATGTTTTATCTTATTTGTGATGGAACAAGAAATGTGTCTGAACTTGAACAAGAAAGTGTTTGTGTTTGTTGGATTGATTAAAATTCTAGAGGCACAAGAAAGTTTTTTAGGTTTGTATGAAGCTAAAAGTAAAACTTGAGAAGCAATCTCTGCTATATTGTGTGATGTGATGACACGTCTACAATTACCATTAGAGTTTTTACGTGGACAAACCTAAGATGCAGCAAATATGAGTGGTTCCAAGAAGGGTGTGCAATCATTAATAACAGAAAAATAGCCTTTAGCTCCTTTTGTACACTGTGGAGCGCAATGTATTAACCTAATTATGAAAGACACTTGTGATGCATCACCTACTGTAAAAAATTCAATGTAGTGGGCCCATGAACTCGATGTTATGTTTAGCCATTCACTGAGGGCAAAAACAAAATCTGTCCATATACAAGAAGATGATGGAAACGAATCAGTGAGAAACTTATCTAAAATAAAGCTGCTTTGTCTTTTGAGAGTGGAACAATATATCTGGGCTTTTTTGGGTAAAGAAATAATAGCTCATCTGGAAATTTTGAACACAAGACTGCAAGCTCAAAATAAAACAGTTTCTGGGGTAGTAAAATCAGTTCACATTGTTTCAATAAGCATCATGGCTTTGAGAAGTGATGAACAGTTTTCAAAATTGTTTACACTTTGCAAAGCAGAGAGCTATGATCTACATCCAATTGTTGTTCCAAGAGCTCAGACGCCACCAAAGAGATATTCTGGTCCAACTCAAGCATATGTATATGTACATCTGCTGAAGCATATAATAAACAGGAATACTACAAAATAATTGACCCTGCATTAAGTGGTTTGGATAATAAGTTCAACCAATCAGGAATAAAATAGAACTTAAAATTAGAAAATATTTTGTTCACAGGAGAAGTGAATAGTAATAATAGTGAATACCCTGAGATCAACACAACCTCTTTAAAAGTAGAGCTTAAAATGTTTCTAAGACAAAATCAGATTTCGTGTGCCGAGGAGACTTTTTGCATTTTCCGTGCGATGGTACCTGAAATTAGGAATTTGTTTTAAAATGTCGAAACATTAGTTCGTTTACTGCTTGTGTTGCCAAGTTCATCTTGTGAGGCAGAAAGAAGTTTTAGTTCATTGCGTAGACTAAAAACCTACTTAAGATCAAGTATGACACAAAAACGACTAAATCATGTAGCAGTTTGTCATGTACACAAAGACGTATTGGATAGCATCGAAATAAAAGAAACAGTGAAGTGTTTTATACAGAAAAATGAAAAAAGAAGATCCACGTTTGGATCCTTGCATTAATGATAAGGTAATTTATATATTATGATTAATACAATAGCTAATTAAGTTATCATATCACATATTTGGTATTCATTTAGTAAAAAATAATTATTTTTTGTTTAATGTGAAAGGAAGATTTGTTAATTCCAGAGCCATTACCATGGAAAAGAAGTTTATATAGTATTATTTTTTGTTTCTCGTCATGTCTAGGCTTGTGGCTTAATCGACTATTTAAAATTTTCTAATAGAAATAATCAGAATTAAGTGTTAAAACACTTTAAAATGCATATAAAATATGCAATGTAAAAAAAAATGACTCGATTTGGGGATGTCACGAGCCACTGCAAGTCTCCTCCCACCCCCCTTTTCAACCCTCATCCCTTACACCCAAAAAAACTGAGTAGGGACTTAGCTAAATCCGTCCCTCCAATAAATAAGAGCTAGCGACGCCTATACCCTTAAGGGTCTCTCACACTAATGGTGGTGTTGTGTGATGCACTGTGTTGATGCAGCCCAACTTATAGCCATAAATTCTAGTGGAGGTATTTGCAGCAAAAATGTGGTGAGCACGTGTGGTTGAGAGATATGTGGTGGAATGTGTGTCCACATCAGCTGAATTGAGCATCAATTTGTACAAGACAAAAGGACACCTCTGAAGAGCAGATTCTTCTCTATAACGGACAGTTTAAATTTCCCCAGCAAAATAACATTGACTCTTACGGTTAAACAACTTCCCAATAACGAACTTTCTTAATAACAGACGCAGAGACTGCTAGAAATGCATATTTATGCATACAAATCTCTAAAAAGCTGACCAAAATTGAAAACAGTCCATATACAGTATTTTACTGTATGGATGTCAGGAATGCAGTAACTCATGTGTAGTGTGAGCAGTCCTACTTTCCTCCTCTAGGGAAAGTTTTTAAAATAGCCTACATAGTAATGACTAAGGTATGTCAAGCTCCTACTTCCCTCACCTTCCGAGCCTTCAGCAGGGGTTGTTTCATCAGTTTAGCCTGGGCTGTGCACACATACAGGCCTATAATACAGAAGGCCTAATGTTCACATTTCATTTTATTTGAGTATTATTGTGTGTATAATGCTATCTGTACAGTAAGCCATGCACGCAAGCACGCATGTCATATTACCCTGCATACAATACTACAAAATGCAGTAGTTGGAATGTTCTAGTTAATATCCACAATATTAGAGGTTCATATGAATTAAATTGTGTTCAAGCATCATGATTTATATAAAAAAAAAATCTTCAAATAATAGACACTTATTAGCAACGGACATTTTTTTTTATCCCAAAAGGTGTCAGCTACTAAGGGAGTTTACTGTATACTCAAATATAAGTGTATTTTTTTAAATTGCAATTATCAAAGCTGTCAAAATAAAATGTCAATGTTTTATTCAATTAGTCATGTTTTTGTACCAACTGTTAGCATATATTTGCTATTAAACAATGGGCTATAGAAAGTCTTTTGTTCAAAAACATGGTAACTAGGCCCAAGCACATATCGAAAAATGTTGTAAATTAAATAAGATTTAAAAATGAAACCTGGAAGCAAGAATAAAAATCTGGACCTGATTACCATTCCCAGGTGTTATTTTCAACTAGAACCTAATTATTATTATTATTATTTAGCACCGCGTCTTACTACCCGTTCGGGTTATACGCTCAAGTACTAATTACACTAATGGATTAGGAATTGGGAAGGTTGAATATAGAGGAAGTGAACCTGCATTTGCGTGGAGGGAGAGTGGAAAACCATTTAGGAATCACCCCCCCCAGTTCACCCGACCAAGATTCGAACCTCGGTCTCCCCGTCCNGTGGAAAACCATTTAGGAAAAACCACCCCCAGTTCACCCGACTGAGATTTGAACCTCGATCTCCCCGCCCTCGGCAGTCGGGCTCAACACGACTAGCGTGTTAGCCAACTACGCCACCGAGGCGGGTTAGAACCTTATCAATCTGAACTAACTGGGACCAAAGTTTGTACAGGCGGTAGCAGAAATTCAGTTTAGGCGGGAAAATACAGAGGGGTCTTTGGGAGACAGTGAGTTCTCATTTCCGCGTATAGATAATATTTACATTCGTTTAACTGATGCATAGCATGTAATACATACTATAGTTTCACATATACAGTATATAGACAGTTTTTACATTGCTCTAATTGTTTTTAGTTGTTATTACTCTTTTCTTAATTCACTTTTTGCTTAGTTCGTTAGCAATAAAATATATTTCCTAAGATATTACTCTCTGGCCGATGACGAAAGAGAATCGCGTTCGTGGGCCGGCAGTAACTGCTGAGGCTGTTGCCATGATCACCTGAATCGCTGACCGGCAAGTCCAGGCCTAGAGATATCCACCACCGGTGCAAATATGGGGACATGTGTACCAATTTGAGTGTCTCCTAGCCCATGGATGACAAAGCTCATCGAGCGGAATGATCTACGTGCGAGATCGCATGTTTGAGACCCAGCACTTGCATGTACAGACTTTCAATGGCCTGGGTTGTTAGGTAAATATGGAAAACCCGTACGACTAGTAACGATTTCTGATTAAGTGTTGAAGATGTCAATAAACAAACATTTCTCCCCCACCCCCTCCCACTACCACTTTACATCATGTTCTTTCCCTACTACAACTCACTTCTAGTTCTATAAAGCTGAAGTTTTACCCTGCGGACATGCCCTTTTTCTGATATTCATGTTTTTAAAACTTCGTCAAGATCGCTTTAAGGACATGGCTAGTAGTTCTTGTGTCATATTTGGGCAACTCAAGAGAGGTTGCTAGGAGTAGCGGTCGAGCTCGCCCATACTTTGTTAATTTAATTCATATATGTTAATATGTAAGACACTATAGTGATAACTTGTTAACCTGGTATAACTAATTCACCAGAGGAGGCAGTGTTGTATTAGGTTAAAATTCATTTTTACTATGTATAAGGCTGACGCCAGCAAACATTATGATTGGGTTTAACTTCTTCAGGTATAATTTTGTGTTGCCTTGTGCACTTGTTATTTTGCACTAACAAGCCTTTTTGGGTTAAGTAATATTTTGCTATCCTGTCGATAAGTAATGGTTATCTTGTGTTTCATTATGGTTGCAATTGGAGTGCCAATTTTTTAGTTTCTTTTAAATAATCAAGCATGTAGTTGATGTGGCTATCTGGGATAGACTCAAACCACATAGTCATTTATATTGGCTAGGTAGAGATTATCAATTTAATGGAGATGGGATCCTTAAGGTCACCTTTACCCCCTTTCTCATAAAGAAAAGTTTCTATTTGTTGTTTCTGTCATGCTTATTTCCTCACTTCACATCTATGTTTGTTAGTCAAGAAGTAAGCTCTAACTCTATTTATGTTGAACCCTTAAGGTCACCGTTCTCTACGTTCACTTAGAGAAAATATTTAAACTTAATCCCTGTGCTGGGTTTGTTAATATGCTCTTTGTCAACTTTATTTTCACCATAGTTTATGTGGGACCCTTAAAGGTCATTTCTCAGGACTTTCTAAAACAGGTAGCCTACATATAGCGTCTTCGTGTATTAAAAAATGATCTTACTCTTTTGTGTATGAATTGTATGTACCACAAAACATTGGGGTGCTAGGTCTGCTCTGTAAGACTTTGTATTATTTAGTGAACTTTCATTTATATCTTGTTTGTTTCCAAATATCTTTAATTAAAATAGTGTTTACATTATATTTAGCCTTTCATATTCTCTAATTAGACCATTAGCTGAGGATAGGCTACAATGTGTTCTATTATTATTATTATTATTATTATTTAGCACCGCGTCTTACTACTCGTTCGGGTTATACGCTTAAGTACTAATTACGCTAATTGATTAGGAATTGGGAGGGTTGAATTTAGAGGAAGTGAACCCGCATTTGCGTGGAGGGAGAGTGGAAAACCATTTAGGAAAAACCACCCCCAGTTCACCCGACCGAGATTCGAACCTCGATCTCCCCGTCCTCGGCGGTCGAGCTCAACATGACTAGAGCGTTAGGCAACTACGCCACCAAGGCGGGTAATGTGTTCTATTAAAGTTTAATTTTATTTATTTATTTATTATTTAGCACCGCGTCTTACTACCCATTTGGGTTATACGCTTAAGTACTAATTACGCTAATGGGTTAGGGATTGGGAAGGTTGAATATACAGGAAGTTAACCCACATTTGTGTGGAGGGAGAGTGGAAAACCATTTAGGAAAAATCACCTCCAGTTCACCCCACCGAGATTTGAACCTCGATCTTCCCGTCCTCGGCAGTTAAGTTCAACACGACTAGCGTGTTAGCTAACTACGCCACCGAGGCGGGTTTAAAGTTTTATGTGTTGTCATTTTAATTAACATGCTTTGTAATGCTGATGAGGTTTAATATGGAACTGTTATGATTGTGCAGTGGCAAAAGAGCATGCACGCATGCACGGGCCACTTCAAGGACAAGCCAACAGTATCAGTAATGTAGGGGAGTAGTGTGCAGGTATGTGGTGTTAACTGTATTTTTTTTAAATTTATTCCATGACAAATCAATAGCAAATAAAATTACCCCCAACTTGCCACCTAACAATGTACTAGTTATTGACAACACACCCTACTACAACGTTCAATTAGATCCACCTCGAACATTTTCTCGTAAAATAGTAATAATGATGAATTGGTTGAAACAACACAATATTTCCTTCAGTAATACTATGTTCTAACCTATTTCAAGTGATGATGGTGATAATATGAGTGACGTGAAAGTTTCTGAAGACATATAGGGTTAGTAGAACATGTTTGTGTCTGGGGTAGTAGCGGAAAATGTCTCATACCTAAGAGAGAGAAAGAGAAGTACTTATCTACCCCCAACATATCCCTCCCTCTTGTCCCTTCCCTCCTACCTGCGTGGTCGAGTGCCATGTAAAACCTCGCCAGTAGTATTCATAAATGATATTCCGTAGTTGATATAATAGAGACAAAAGGCACACGAGTGGAAAGAATCTTTCAAAGCAAACTTGTCTTTCGTTTCAAAGGTTTCACTTTTGTAATTATATTCATAAACACATAATAATATAAAAAATAGTTTTGAATCTAAAAGGTTGTGGACTCAAAACGAGTTGGTGCAGCGGTTCTCAAACTCTCTTGACTCGCGAACCCCTTTCACAAACATCCGAGTCACACGAACCCCCTATCCATAGCCACGCACTTAATTTTATACCTATTTTTTATTAAATTTAGTTAATTTAATACCTTTAAATACTACTATAACACTGTTAGATACTTTGGGATACCCTATCAAATATAATAAAATAATATTGAAACCACTTAAGTAAGAGTTTAAATAACTATACATTTGTTTTAAAAATTAAAACTGAAATTAAATAAGCAAAGTACTATAGTAACGTTTTCTTACCTTTACTGTCAGAATATTATCACATTTCACATATTTTTTTAAAGTGGTACTGGAAATTGCTGCTTCAACATAACTGAAATAACCTCCTTTAATCACAAAATTCCATGCCGATTTAAGTTTCAAAATTGTTTTCAAGTTTTAATAGCTACTCACCTCTTCACATGATTTAGTGAGAAGGATGCGCTTGCTTTAGAATGCACAGAGCTTTAAAGTCAGGAACCACAGATGATAAAGAGAGTCTCGAGTCACTTTCAGCATTGAGCCTGTTCCTGTATTTATTTTTTAAATAGGCATATGAAGAAAAATATTTCTCACTCAAATACGTAGAAGAAAATGGTAACAAGGCTGTAAGAGTTTTATTCTCTAACACTGGTAGCTCCTCCTTTAAACTTAACCAGAAACCAATTAATGACAAAGATTTATAGCTTTTCTTTAATTAAAAATCAATGGAAATTTCAAGGAGCTGTTCTTTTTCACTCACGCTTAATGTGAAAGATTTCAAAACAGCTGGCTCTACCAGGGTATTACAAATCCAATTGTTATTATTGGACATGGCTCGGAAATATTCTCTGAAGGTTTTTCCAAGTCCCTTCAAGTGTTCTATAACCATGTTCTTAACATTTTCGTCCAAAGAAAGCTGATTTTCTACCATGAAGTCATGAAGGGTATCAAAGCACTCCATTTGATTGCTATTTAAACACGTTTCCCAAAAGTTAATTATTTTTTATGAACGACTCGATACGGTCTTGCAAAATAAAAATGTTAATATTTTACCCCTGAAGAGTTAGGTTTAAACTGTTCATTTTTGAGAAAATTTCTGCCAAATAAGCAAAAGCCTGCAGCCACAGTTGAACTTGCATGCACTTTGCTTTGTGAAAGGGATGGTTGATAAGAAGAAATAAAATCTGTGTTTAGGTTTAAACAAACTTGTAAGAGTTCTGCCTCGAGATAATCCCCTGAATTCAGTGTGAAACAATAAACCGTTGTAAATGCTTTCAATTTCCTCACAAAGTGCTGCAAATATCCGCAATTTCAGAAATATTTTGGCAAAACCCTTGGAAGATTTCGCGAACCACCGCAGGGTTCACGAACCACAGTTTGGGAACCACTGAGTTAGTGCATAGGATTTGTTCCATAATACACAAATTCATTCTGTAGCGCACATGCATGTTATGTTGGCCAAACCATAAACTAGATAGGCGTAAAATTGAACAAGTAATATGAATGTAGTAAAAGCATGTGTCACATATCTGCAGAAAAGCTTGTATGTTAAGTTGAACAAAGAATAAATCCGTTTTCTTTTTTGGAATAAATGTGTGTGTCGCATATCTGAAACAAAGCGTCGCAGAAAATAAGTTTTATAAAAATGTGAAATTAGCTTTTTTTGAGTCTGTTTTTTTCAAAGCGGTCAAAAGAATTGATATTGTAAATGTAAACAAATGTGATGGTTTGAATTGTCATCAATGAAAATTCAAATTGACTTAAGTACTTAGAGCAAAAGGACTATTGGAAATTGCGAAAGAACATGAGGTGAAACCTGTGGTTGATTGTCCATTGAAATTACGTGGAACAAGAGCAATGCTACAGTCATGTTCAACTTGACATCTACCATGGTTTATTCTGAAATCATCCTGATAAAAAAATTTGAGTCTGTATCAAACTAGATGTTGGCTCATGAAAGATTTCATCAATATAAAATGAGTTAAAATGACACCATGGCACAGCACATTAAAGTTGAAAATCTTGCACGTCAACTGGATCATGGTGATGAAAATGTCAGTGACACAGCAATTATGACAAAAAAAATTAATTAGTAGTTTGCCTTTTAAATGTAGGAATTTTCAACAAGCATAGCTCTCAATGGAAGCAATAAGAAAACAATAAGATAAATTTCACAGTTCATTTATTGGACTAGGAAGCCAATCTCTTGATGTGCAAACAACTTGAAAATGCACTTCACATCTTGAAGAAGAATAAGGAAGAGTCACATAAGCATTTTAATAATGCATCTAGTGGGCAGAAATACAATCAAAACAAATGGAGTGGTGAGAAGCATGCGAATCAAGACAACTGGAAATCAAAAGTGAAGTGCTATAACTATCAAAGAAGGTGTCACATTTCTCATGATTACAGATCCAAAAGTCATCATTACACCCAAGACCTTTGGCTTAGCACACCAATGCTCTACCACTGAGCTATTGAATACTTGGCAGCATAGCAGCCCTCCCGAGTCGCAGATGATTGTGGTAACTGTTATCTCGTGATACTATTGGTCATTCATATGTAGCTGATGATTTCTACATATTCATCAGACTCAGCCTTTAACTATGGGTGAAGAATGATCCTGAGCACGGAACAAATCTTGGATAGCTTGGTAGTAGCGCATCGGCGCACTAAGCCAAAGGTCCTGAGTTTGATTCCTGTGTCCAGGTGTTATTTTTTAACTTATTTAAATTAATTTAATTTATTTAGATAACATTTTAAACATATTGATAACCTGTTACACTCGACAAGACAAACACTATCTCACTTTCATAGGTGAACCCAACACTAGTAAAAGTTTTAAAACATAACAAATCTATCAGTAACCTCCCCACATTTTATAGAAATCTAGTCCCCCTAATAAGCATTTCAACCTCACTTTCTACTAACAGGATAGCTTTACAGAGGAACAATGTGTTTGTTTAGTTGGTAGTTTACTAACATAACAAAAAAAAACCTCTGTGAAAGAAATGGCTTTCAACAACCCCAACCATCAACTAAATTACACTTTTTTTTAAGTGAAAGCAGGTCCTTGACACAATTCTACATACATGCACATATATACATACCTAATGACAGCATTACCTTACGGCAAGAAACTAAATAAAGCTAAAAAAAATTCTATCAGAGGGGAAATAGTGCTCGGGCTAACGTCTTATTGGTAAACCCTTCCTTGAGGGCTAGAGAGTTGTAAATCAACCCCACAACTCAGGTTAGAGGGGCACTCACCATTTCACAGTTAACCAGTCCAGAGGCGATTTAATCACTCCAACTCGCAGCATTGCAGTCAATCAGTTTGAAAGTAACTTAATCACTCTGACTTTCTTTGTCACAGCCAAACAGTATGGAGGTTAAGTAATCACTCTTACTCGCATTTTAGCAATCATAGTATTGGGATGGGTGACAGACATACCAACTCAGTTTTTATCATGAACCAAAATTTAGAATAATGAAGACATCAAAGTGTGGTTATTTAACTTGATTAAAAAAATTTGCAAGATTGGACAAAATAGGTTTAAGTTAAACCTAGACATAAACATAGACAGGCTTTTATGTGAGTAATGCTTCATGATAACTGATAAATAAATGTGTGCTATGTCTATGGCTATATTAGGTAATAGGCTCTGAGCCTATGTTTTTTTATTCATTTAGGCATTTTTGAATGTGTAGCTTGACCCTAAACATGATGATGTGTTTGATTGTTTCTTTACCTGTAGGTTAAATACAGTCATACTTGCTGTACCGCCGAAACCCATTGGCCATCCATATTTAAAACATCATTGTCAGCTACATCTTAAAGATGATTGTAGTTTGGCACTAATGATATGCAGCAATTATTATATTTTCTCTGAAAGAATAAACAATACAAAATTAACAAAAATGTTTACAACAAGTAATTTCATTAGAAGATGTTATAAATGTTTTAAACAAAATAAGACAATAATTATTCATTTGTAAGAGTTAGCTTTCGATTGGAATTAGTTTTCGAACAAATGGACAGGTTATGTGGATGGATATTTACACGAGTTATCAGATCAACGGGTTACAGTAAATGTTACACAATATGGCTGAATATTTTCCCTAGACTTAGGTGAGTACATCTTTAATTTTATAATTTTTGTTAAAAGATTCACCATATTCTCCTTGTCTGTAAGCCCATTAAAAATTTCATTGTTTTAGGCTGTGACAAGAAAAAAGTGACTGCAAAATGTTGTGAGAAGCATATGATTTCCATTTTGTATTTTGAACTAACACATAACCATTTAATATAAGTAACTTAATTGGACTAACCTCAGATAAGTCAGAGTCTAGGGCATGAACAATTTGTTTTAGATAGAAACATTAAAAACAAAACAAAAAACACTAACAGTGCTATTAATAATATAAAACACTAAAAAATACTCAACATCCCAATATTAAAACTATTCAGGTCCTGGATTAGAAAATAATAGCACCAGTCTCCACTCATCTACTTCACTGTTAACTATATCGTTCAGGCATATTACTTAGCATTTTCAGATATAACTATTTTATTTTATAGGCTTATGATCAATTGTTTAAAATAACTGTTTATATTCTATGAAATTTAAACTAACCGAACCTAACCCAAACTTTCATTTGACAAAAGAGCACAATATTTTGTAAAAAAGGGTTTATGAAAAAAACAGCATTATTAATCACATAAAATATATAGTTTTTCCTTTAAGGGGAATGGGGCATGGAAATTTTTATTTCTAAATTGTAATTTTGGTTAATAATATTGATTATAAAATGTATTAAAAATTTTAGAAAATAATTTTAGAATTTTATTATATTTTTTATGGAAGTTATATGCATTTGAACTAAGTTTGATACAAGGACACTCCACACATACATTATTCAGCGTAATCTCTTGTAACTTAGTATATAATAGGTTAACATACTGTGTATGATGGTGACATAATTAAATTTACCAAATAACCAACAGTTTTTATTTTATTTTTAATCACAATCACAAGTTTTATTTTATAAAATAATACATATAGTTTTGATGGAGAATATATTTTAGGGGTTGGATTGATAGATTTGTTTAATATGTTAACCAAATGAACAAGGATTATAGTTTATTAGTCAGTTTTATTTTTAATATTTAGAGTTAAGCTACGGGAGTGGTGTTATTTTGATTGACCCCATGTTTAATGCAACCCAGACTGGCCCTCAGGTCTCATTGCAGAGCGGCCAAATATAGCCGGAGTGTAATGATCCTGGCGTCAGTCACAGAAACTAGGTGGAACCTCCACCTCGTTATCTATGTTCCAACCTTCGAGTGGTTTTCTCTCTCCATTTTATTTAATTTGCCAGTGACGAGAAACTGTATAGGGATGAGAGTTTAGTTGGAAGGAATGTGTAGTTATAAGTAACCCCTGTGCATGCACACTTCTGGATTTGTGGTGAGATTTCTGATCTTGAATGATCTGAGAAAAAGTCACAACTGGAAGGTTGAATCGAAGAGACGTTTTAGTTTGAGACTGTAGCTAAGGCAAACTAAACTAGAGTTCAAAACTAAATTAGTTGTTGAGTCTCAAAGTCAATAAGAATAAACTATTGGGTAGTAAAGATAGATTGAAATGTTTTACAAGTTATTTTTCCAACACTTTTGAAAAATTAACTTAGTTATCTAAAGAACATATTAATTACTAACAACTCTACACTTAATTATCCGCTGAGCTAGACTGCCGAGGACGGGGAAATCGAGGTTCGAATCTCGTTCGGGTGAATTGGGGAAGAATTTTCTTAAATGGTTTCCCACTCTTCCTCCACAAAAATGCGGGTTAACTTAGTCTAAATTCAACCTTCCCGATTCCTAATCCACTAGTGCAATTAGTACTTAGGCGTATAACCTGAATAGGTAGTAAGATGCGGTGCTAAATAAAAAATAACACACTTAATTAGGCCTATTTATTCCCACAAACTATTTGTCACAACACAATAGTAGCTATCATCAATCCAAGAGAATTTAACACGGATGCAATAAAATATGGCAGAATGAACGAGTTGGTTGCCATCAAACTCTACGAAGAGAAGTTTCATCGATCTGTTGCTTCTTGTGTGTGTGTTGATCCTGATCATTACTATCTTGGAGCGAGCCCAAACAGCTTAGTTGGTGATGATACTATAATTGAAGTCAAATGTTTGCCCTCACTCAATCAACTAAAACAAGACAGCCCATCAGTCACCAATATCCGAGATGTAATTGAAATTAAGAAATTAAGTGTGTACTTAAACGATAATGTAGAGTTAGCATTGGATAGAATTTATCCTTATTTTTACCAAATTTAAGGACAGCTAAATATTACAAGTAGATCTTTATTTATTCTGATTTTACATTGTGATTACGATACAGAATTTATCAGTGTAGAGAGCATGGGCGGCCGCAGTATCGGGCAAACGGGGGGCACTTGCCCCCCTCCCTGGAATATGTTTTCTTTGACAAGAAAACTTTAACATTTTTTTTAATCCTCTAGTTTGTCTTAGTTTTTTTCTTCCAACATTTAACATCGTTATATATTATCATCACATCCACTAGATGCATTTCCTAATAAAACCTGTTACTAAATTTTAAACAATTGTCGACATTTCATCATAATCTTCTCGTCTGAGAACAGAGAAAACAAAGGCTATCAAGTGCTGCTGTATTTTTAGTAGTATCTTTACAGTGCAATTATAATAATGCCAGTAAACATTTGAAGTTTTTCCAGGTGTGCGTGTGTGTGTGTGTGTGTGTGTGTGTGTGTGTGTGTGTGTGCGTGCGTGTGTAGGAATATATTTTGCCCTCCTTGAAAAAATTTCTGTGGGTGTCCATGGTGGAGAGGAATTTAGAATTTTGGCTTCAAGAAATGCTTCAAAAACCAAATAAATTTTACTTTGGATGTATCCTCTCCAGGATTGCAGATCCTAGGGATACAAGAGGAATGCCAAGAAGAGATCCAAAATACATCAAAGATGCGCAAGCAAGAAGTAAAACAACTAAATATAAGCAAAGTGACAAGCTGAAGATGAAATAAAACTGATTCAAACATGAGTGGTATATTTATATTGAACGCTGTAAAACATAATACAATAACTTATCAATAAAATAAGGAAAAAAGTATATTAAGAAACACCAGACATAAAAAAAACAATTGATTCCCTGTGATTTCTGAGCACCTTCTCTTTTCTTTCTAAAACTTTTGTCTTTGCGAGTAAATTTCAAATAATCTTGCTAGCATAATATTAACTATTCTAATGCAGACTTTTATTTATAGTGTTAATATATTGTTGTAGTGCAACATATGAGTTTGAAACGTTGCAAAGTCGTGAATACAAACCCACTTTTACAGCTAGCTCAATGACGTGCACTAGGCTCCTGAAAAAAACATTATTGGAAATACAAGTTTATTCTTGGTAAGGGCAAAGAATAAAAATGATAAACAATAAATTAAATCAGGAATGAAATTATTAAATATGAAAGACAAACCCTCGCGGACTTGTGAGCTTTTTATTCACATCTTTCTAGTGGAAGGACATGTAAGCTGGTGACAAAGTCAAGTAACAATGTTTTAATAATTTGTGCCACTATTGGTATCATATATTAGCCATTCTAATGCTTTGTGAATTAAAAGCTAACATTACAATACAAAGTGACGCATAGTTATCAGAGCTAAATTTAATCTTTTGTTATTCCATTGACCATATTTATTTGTATTTTTATTAATGTGTCTTATTAATATATTTATTTATGATTGGATGTCTGTACTGCTAGTATTGTGTGCAACTAATTAAATACTAAATAAATAAATATAAGTTTTTGAAATGTGTCACTTGTTGGTGGGCACATTGAGAACCCCCCTCTGAAGTGTCGTTGCCCAGCTATCTTATGAGTTCTAGACTCAGATACATCAGAATTAATGTTCACAGGATAACTTTACAGTCTACATGTTACGTAAAGCACAATTTGAAGTAGTAAGATCAAGTTTATTTTTATTTTTGAAAAAATATCTGTGGTAAAAAGAGGAAAATAATTTGGGGTCCCCAGCCAGCAGTGGATCAAAATACATTATAATTTATAATATACATAAAGTGGCTCCATTTAGGCTTAAAACTGACCCTCTTTCGTACCGAGTGAGTACCATCACCAAATAATTGTGCAATTGCTAGGGACAGTGACCCCATCCAGCCGATCCTAGATAAGTGTTCATATACAACATGTACAATGATGACAAAAATTTAATTAACTTACAATAAAATATTAAAATTTGTGAAAGAAGAGGGAGCAAAACAATTTATATTAAAGATTGGAATCAAAGATTGTAAATATGTTTGCTTTATTTTAAAAATGTATAATAATCCAAGAAGTATTGATTTAGTATACAAAGCACCTGTAATCTAAATGTTTTTAAATAATTATGAATATTCTATTAATATGATTATATTGGCAACTCTACTAAGTTTATGTTATGTTGGCTACCTCTATTTGTTACTCCCTGTAACTGTATCGTACATATAGTCGTTCAATGGTCTGCT